>LPNX010492041.1:87679-174569 GCA_001517045.1 Pseudotsuga menziesii
ATTTCCACTATAAAATTAAACTAACTTACTATCTAATCTAAAAACATGATGGCTTCTAGCCAAGGTTCAAGACCCGTAAAAATAAATTATGCATTAATATTTACAGAAATATTAATAATTTACTCAAGTATAAACTCACACAACTGAAAGGCCCAATGTTTTATTTACCCAGAATTCTTTTGCATACAACCAGAAGGGTCATTATTCAAAAATGATTTTTGGGTTAACAGTTTACAGAATAAATGCAGTGTTAGATTCATGCTTTAAAAAAAAAAAATTATAAATCAAAACTTGCTCATTTAAGGAGTTAACACAGGTCGTGAGTTCAAGGCCTGTAATGTTAATTTCTAGGTAACATTTATAATAAACCAAAAATTTACAGTGAAAACACCCTAGTCCTTAAATATCTAAAACTTATAGTGAAATACCTAAAATGTAAACAACGATTGAAACCAAGCATTTCATATAATATTTAAAACAACATATACCAGTTTCAAAGTAGGATCGAGAGTTAAAAATGTAATAGCAAATCCATAGAGTAGAGAAGTCCTGTAAGATATAAACAAACTAAAATATATACAAAGTAATAAAACAATATACCAGTTACAGTATAGAGTCGAGAGAGAAACGAAGTTTTAAAACCAAAACAAAATCGTGGTACTGTATTGCTTAGCCGTTGAAAAAATTTACAATAAGAGTTTCAAAGGACTGAAATACATTTCCCAATAGACTCCAAGGTTAAAATATATTTATTAACTTTTTATAAAACCCCAGCGAATCCTGCAGGCTTGGAAACAAATTAAATCCCTGCCATTGACGCCATAAAGGAAAAAACACAGAAGTGTGTACCATTTCAACTAAAGGGCCCATACAATCCAAATGAATCGAAAAACCCAAGAGATAATTGTGTTCCATCTTTTCCATACTATCAAGGACCATAGGGTTCAGGCTATAGGGTCTTACCAAAGCCTTCAACGTCGGCCAGCCTCGACCTGAAATCTTTCCAAACCAAACCTTTCATGAAATGGTTGTCGAAACCACTTGCAAAAACAAATAATGATTAAGGGTTAAAAATGTTCGAAGTATTTGGCATTATAAAAGAAGTTACAACAAGTAAAACATGAATTGTGCAAAAAAATTACCTTCATTGACATTTTTCTCTGCAAGAGTCGAAGCATGGAGTCAAATATTGTTAGCATGGTGATAATTTAACACAGAAGTAAAATGTTGGCATGAACAAAGTCAAATGCTGGAACATTCGAGAGACTATGGCCCTCCCCACCAGGCCACAATGCAACAGAGTAATGAAAAATACCAAAAACCTTGGGTGTAGCGTCCCCAATACCCATAATGTTGATGAATTCAAAACATTTGCCTCAAGAACCCTTTTTCTCTCTTCAAACACCATGTATGGGTGCTAACTCACACTTCCACCTTCATTTCTAGGTTTATGAACCCCTGTACATCACTATAACAGTCGTTTCTCCCTTGATAGATTCCTTTTGTGACAAAAATGACTTTTTCCTCACTGAACCTATCTATTCTGCACCTTTCATTCCGCACTTCCCATTTTTTCCTTCTGCACCTCAAAAATCATAACCTAAAGTTCAATGAAGATACTTGACTGCTTCTTCTACCCTCCGTAATCTTCCTTCCACTCTTTGGAAATCAAAATTCAGAAACCTAAGGTCAACGAACATACTTAACCATTTTCCTGTACTTCCGAATTTCGCTTTTCGACATCGGACATCGAAACTCGGAAGTTCATTTATGCCTTAGAAAATTTATTCCCCTTTCCGCTTATGGTTGTCTCCTTCCACATGTAGATCCCAGAAATAGGAAAGACACCCTTCTTCCTTAGAATCATTTTACGCATTTGACTACCACCTTCCGACCTCAGACATCGGAAGTCAAAAACCCACCTTATGCCTTATATTTTCTCTTGATGTCTACTTTCTGCCTTCCACCTTCCGCAGGCGGATCCCGAAAGTAAAAAATCCCACACTCTTCTCCAGTATAACTTGTCTCTTCTACGTCCCTCATTCTGCCTTCCACTACAAATACCAGGGTGCAGAAATGCCATAATCTCCCTTGTCCAACTTTCCCTTTTCTGGTTTTTTCCTTCCACCTTCTGCAGGAAAATTCCAAGGGGTGAAATCACTAAGTTAGATACACTATGACCTCTGTACAGGCTTCTATCCTCCATGAACTTAGGAAAATGAATCATCAAAACACAAGGCATGAACATAAGTAAAGTGCATAAAACATACAAGGCATAAACAGGAAATTACAGGGACATTCATAGACAAGTAAACCCCTACTTGATCATCAACAAGAATTCAACATGAACATAGAAATCCATCATATTTCATAAGCAAATACATTGCATAAATAGAGTAATAGAGATACTTATCTTGATGATCAAGTTGTTCTACAACTAGCTATGTCACTACAACATTTCACCCAACCATAGGCGAGTGTGTTCATTAATCTGTCAATGCACTGCCACCCCTGAGCAGGGAATGATTTACACAAGGAACTAGGGAACAAAAGGCTTGCACACAACCAACACACCTCAAAAAATAGTAAACCAACTAACAGCTAGGTTTCATAGACTATCCATCTAGGTGAATAAAAAAATGGGGTTCATAGGATACTAAGGCCCCAAGCGAAAACACAATAGGACACAACCAAACCATATAACATTTGGGATTATCAGGCTACTAAGGCAATGGATAGGTAAAAGTGATGGGCTATTGAGCTCAACCCCAGAGCTAAGGATACCTACATTAGATCTGGCTTGGTCTCCATGACTCCACCCCAGCCTACACAAGGAAGTATTCCTTTCTCCGCTTATACAGCCCTTCAGGTCATACCTTTCCTCTAGTGCTCATGCGGGTGTGCAAGCTGGATTTACTAGACCCTTTGATCTTTTGTTGTGGTTCCACTTTTACTAGGATTATCAGCTGATTCTTGCCATACTCCACTCCTAAACATTCAAACCAAACAGGGATGCACTACACAAAAATCCTCAAAGAAAACACATCCACACAGGATTTAACACTGTAAAACAAACAAACACTCCGTAACACAGAGAAAATAGGTTCTCATACCCCTCTATGGTTCAGGATAACACCATAATCCAAAAACTAAGGTTCAACAAGAGAAGGTACTTGTAGAAGACGCATAGCAACACTCTGCTAGCTCAGGACGCTATAACATATCAAACAAGGTTTCACACACTTTGTCACACAGAGAAATACAAGGTTTACGTGCATATCACAATGTCATGAAAACACACACTACATAACCCTACTTCTGCCACTCAATATAGTGAATAACACAGACTCACATTGCAACACAGTGACCAACTCCTAAATTAATCGATTGGTCTGGAATGACAGAATGGTAGAATGGTCAGGAACAATGAACAACCACGAACCACTTCCCCTTTGCTCGGAAAAGGAAAATACTTGCAAATAAGTGGTTTTTTGGCCCCAGGTAGTGAACCAACATGACTACAGGATCAGGGATGGACAACACAGAATAATACACGACTCTTCAGCAGTATGAATGCACAACACACAAAACAACAAAAGGAATCCCTCCCTAGGCTTCACCCGCAATGTGAATCATGTCCTCATCGGGAAAAATGATAGAATAGAATGAAGAACCCCCACAACGCTCAGGAACAAAACCTTCTTACACCTGGGAGAAAGGATGGACTAGAACGCATTACATGGGTTTTCTTGCTGCTGCAGCAATAACGCGGCCTCCCAGGCTGCAGAATTGTAGGATTTCTTAGTCAAGCCATCAGACTGCCATGCCTTGCTCTTGCCGAGACATTAACTACCTCATCCACCTTATCAAAGAATTTAATGATTGAGGAAAGAGGACAAAAAGGGTAGTTGAGGATTCATGGGTTTTCCCATTGACATCTGGTCACACCCTATTCTCTCAGGGGGTTTAACTAACTCCCCACCCTATCCCTTGTGAAATCATTCCCCCATCTCTTCAACGTTTGTAGTCCCATAGATAGCTGCGGTTTCATATTATTTTTTACATTTACCTGACATATCAAAATATATCTACTATGCTTAACTTAGCACAAAAACCATAGCTATCAACCTTAATCACCTATCCACAAAACATCAATCATTGAAAGGTAATTGGACTTGATCTCCCTTCCCCGATTCAAATACAATATTTACATCATGTAGAATTAAATACCAAGGTGTCAAAACTGGGGTATTACAATCCCCTCCCCCTTACAATAACAATGTCCTCAATGCTTTACAAACTTAAACAAAATGTTTCACTGACACTGCCCTCTACGCTCTACAAAATTGAACAATAAATGGATGTGCAAACCGCATGGCATCCTCCATATCCCATGTAACCTCTCTAGGTCCATGGTGCTTCCACTGCACCTTCACTTGTCTAATGGTACTATCTGGAACTCTTCCAGGTTCTTGATTTCATGCATCAGTCCATATCACTAGTCTCTTAACGGTCTTGGAGAATCCTTCTCCACAGCTTGGAACATATCCAATGTCTCTGGCATCCAGCAATACCTATTCTCAATCCCCAAGCAATGATTCAATTCTCATGTCAGACTCACAATATTTTTCAAAAATCATGGATGAATCACATGCACATATATATTGACATAAAATCAACAAGAAATTCTAATACTTATCTACATAAGTATCTTCTTTTGGTTCCATAGGTATCCGACCTGGATTTATACAACCATGGCACCCACAAAACCTACCTCACCCCTCGCAAGGGTGTGCATACAAAGGTAGTCAAGTTTTTTTAAACCTCATATCACCTAAAAATACCTCTCAATCGAGATGTCTTACAACCTGGGAGTCTCGAATGATGTATACCAGTGCCTAGCTGGCCAGGGGGTGAAGTGATGTACCCTCGTACATCCTTCCAGAGGATCCATCTTTCTCAAATATATCCTCTCAAGGAGCTATGTAATCCAAGGGTGTACTCCCATCATCTCACATGCGTTACATATTAGCAGGAAATTCACATGAGATGTCATCATAAAAATTTCAATCATAGATTTCCAAATCTATTTCGTGGATGGATAAATTTCCAAATATCAAACAATCAATAACTTTGATAGTCAAATCAAAATATGGATTCACAATTTTTCTTCCTATAGAAAATCATTTTTTTTTGAAACCATGAGGCCATCCTCATATTGTTTGGATTTTGCAAGTGGGAGCACTTATCCCCTACTTACACATAACTCCCAAAAACTGGACATTCACATACAACATGTCACCTTGACACCATTTTAGATCATCTAAACAATCAATTATTAATCAACAACAAAATTTAAAATCTGTTATGTTTAGAAGTTAGACTTTAGTCATGAGATCCTTCTCATTGCACATGGCAGTTTCCTACCTTGGTTTCATTGGGCACAACCATACTTCTCCATTCATGTCATTATTGTTGTAGTATTCAACAAGTTCTGATATGATTGTACATACATACGAGGGTCATCTCCTCATGGAACTACAAGTTCACTTGCAGGCCTTCTCAACCTATACATAGGATCCACTTTACGTGCAGAATATCCTTCAATTAACTTCTTGCAATACCCTACAATTTCCACAAAAGACCTTACATCTGTCATCTTTCTTGGAGAAGGCCAACTCATAATGGCCTCAATCTTTTTAGGGTCTACATATATTCCTTTATCTGAGATAATGTGACCCAAATGATGAATTCTATCTTCATACAAGTCACATCTACTCAACTTCGCATACAACCTATGCTTCCTGAGCAATTTCAAAATCAGCCTCAACTGTTATACAAGTTCTTCCTCATTCTTTGAATAAGTAAGAGTGAAATCAAGGAAAATAAGAACACACTTGTCCAAGTACCTACTAAAAACATTATTCCCGAGGCACAAAAACATAGTTGGTGCATTTGTGAAACCAAATGGTACCACTACAAACTCATAAGATCCATACCTTTCTCTATAGATTTCCTTATGAACATCTTCATCCTTGATTTTTACCCATTGGTAACCAGACCTTAAGTCAATCTTGGAAAACACCTTTTATCCTCTCATTTGATCACAGAGGTCACCCATTATAGGAAAAGAGTATTGGTTCCTCACAGTGACTTTGCTGAGTTGTCTATGATCAATACACAACTAGATTGTACCATTTTTTTTCTTCACAAACATAGCTAGTTCTCCCCAAGGAGAAACACTTGGATTGATGTACTTCTTTTACAACAACTCCTGCAGCTACATCTTTAATTCTAGCATTTATGGTGTTCTCAGCCTGCAGGGTGTTTGGGACACTAGTGCTATTCCAGGAACAAGTTCAAAAGTAAAATTATTGTCTCTCTTTGGAGGAAGCCCTAGAATTCTATCAATAAAAACATTCCTGAATTCCTACAACACATGAAATCCCTCCAACCTAGTAGTAGCATTCTCTATTGCCTCCAAAACATGAGTTGCATACCCTCTGCAACCTTTCCCACACAACTTATTCAACTGCATTGTTGAAGACTTCCTTCCAAAGATCACTTTTGGAATTCCTTTCACAACCTTTAGCTTCCCTTCTCCATCTAAGAACTCAAAAGTATTGTTGTAACAATCAAGCTTTTCTCTATGTGCTTCTAACCAATCCATTCCAATGAGAACATCACAGGAACTAAGTGACAGGACATTCAAATATGCATAAGTGACTAACCCATCCATGACCGATGGGAATCTCTTGACTACCTCACTGACCTTCTTCTTAGTTCTAGTGGCTAGTTCGACTAACCATGATCTTCTATACTTTGAATTCTTCAAAGTGCACATCTCAACAAGTCGAGGGTGATATAGCTATGAGTGGCTCCAGGGTCAATCAAAATAGAAACACCATGTTCAGCAATATCACCCTCGACTTCCACCATAGTTGATTTATGACCTTCATGGTGGTCTTCTAATACTGAACAAATTTTAGGAATGTTCCATGTTTCTTGACCAATAGTTTCAGATTCTTGGGTGTTGTGGACTTGACCTTCCTTCCCATTCTCAAGTGGACAATTCCTACGTAGATGGGGTCCTTCACATCCCAAACATTTGAGTGGTTTCCTTGGATTTTTCCTCATCACTTTGGGTGTCTTAATCATAGCTTTTGATAGTTTCCTTTGCTACTTAAGAAGGTGAGAATGTTTAAAAACTTTTTTCCTTGGGTTAAGCTTCTCATTCTTCTGGTGGGAATTTCTCCTACTCCCTTCTATCTCTGTTAACTAACACCAAATTTTATCTTCCTTGGGAGGTCTACCAAACTCTATAGCATGATTGTAGTCAACTGGTTTCTCTCTACCGTCTCCTTGATCATCCTTTAATTTTCTTCTTTAAAACCATGCAACTCTACCCTTAGGATTCTTATGGTAGCTGTAGCATCTAGGGATCTCTCTTGTTCCCTTTTCCCATCAGCTTTAGTTTCAGTTTATTGGATATTGTAAGCTATTCTTACATACCCTTCTCCATGTGGAAAAATCCTACACAAATGGGGTCCTCCACATCTCCATTATTGGAGTGGATTTATGTTCTCTTGTGAATCTATTGGATTTCCCCCCATAGCATCTTCCCTATGTCCACAGGGATCTTGCGCATCATCCATGATGTTAATATTCTTGGCATTGATCTTCTTTGAACTTCTTGGTTGGACCAAGACCAACCTTCCACTCTACACTATGAATCTCCAAAATGTGTTAACAACATCATTTGTTAGACAATATCATAAATTGAAAAACTACTTACCAAATGCTTATTTCAAGAATGAATCATCAATATCATAGTAGAATCCATATATACAGTCAAGGTGCATTTCGTTGGGTTGGATAAGTTTATCAATTTTGCTAAATAACACTCTTTCTCATTGTAGTTTTATTTCTGGAACTAATTACCTTGGCATATTTATACCAATGTTGCAACCAGAAGCTCTGTTGAACCACAACTTGGGTGTTCTTTTCCCATTTTAACTATTCAACTTGTCTCAGTTAGTCCCTAGTGCTGCAACCTTTGATCTGATACAATAATGTAACGTCCCCATATCCATAACGTGGATAAATTTTAAAAAAATCATCAAGAACCCTTTCTCTCTCTTCAAACACCAAGAATGGACTCTAACTCGCACTTCCACCTTCATTTCCGGGCTCAGGAACCCCTGTACATCACTGTAACAATAGTTCCACCGTTGATATATTCCTTCTGTGAACAAAATGACTTCTTTTGCATTGAACTTGTTCCTTCCTCACTTCCACCTTCTACACCTTAGAAATTGGAACCTAAAGTTCAATGGAGATACTTGACTACTTCTTCCTCCCTCCATTGTCCACCTTCCATCGTCCACATTCCACACTTCAGAAATTGGAATTTAGGAACCAAAGGTCGACGAACATACTTAACCATTTTCCTATACTTCTTACTTCCACTTTCTGACCTTGGACATCCGAACTCGAAAGTTCATTTCTACCTTAGAAGTTTTATGCCCCTTTCATATTCTAGTTGTTGCCTTCTAGAGAAAAATCCCAGAAATCGAAAAGTCACCCTTATGCCTTCGAATCATTTTATGCTTTCGACTTTCGCCTTTTGACTTCAGACATCGAAAGTCAAAAAACCCACTTTCTTCCTTACCTTTTCTCTTGGTTTATACCTTCCACCTTTCGCCTTCTGCAGGCAGATCCCAAAAGTCGAAAATCCCAAATTCTGCTCTGATGGAACTTCTTTCTTCTACCTCTTGCATTCCTCCTTCTGCTGTAGATCCTGGGGTGTGAAAACACCATAATATGCCTTTTCCAACTTCCCTTTTCCAGTTTTCTCCTTCCTCCTTCCACCTCCCGCATGAGGATTCCAAGGGGTGAAATCACTATGTCAAATACATTATGACTCTATACAGGATTCTAGCCTCCGTGAACTTAGGAAAATGAATCATAAAAACACAAGGCATGAATAAGTAAAGTGCATAAAACATACAAGGCATAAACAGGAAATTACAGGGACATTCATACACAAGTAAACCCCTACTTGATCATCAATAAGAATTCAACATGGAAATAGAAATACATCATATTCATAAGCAAATACATTGCATAAACAAAGTAACAGAGATACTTATCTTGATGATCAAGTTGTTTCGTAACTAGCTATGTCGCTACAACATTCCACCCAACCTTAGGCTAGTGTGTTCATTAATCTCTCAACACATTGCCACCCTTGAGCTGGGCATGATTTCCATAAGGAACTAGGGAAAAACAAGATTGCACGTAGTGAACACACCTCAGAATGCAATCAACGAACTTACAGTTGGCTTTCATAGACTATCCAGCTAGGCCAATAAGCAATTGGGGTTCACATGGTACTAAGGCTAGAAACAGAAACACAACATGACACAACCAAACCATATAACAGTTGGGCTTATAAGGATGGTAAGGCAATGGATAGGTAAAAGTGTTGGGCTAGTGAGATCAACCCCAGAGATAAGGATACCTACACTAGATATGGCTTGGTCTCCATGACTCCACCCCACCCTACACAAGAAAGTATTCCTTTCTCTGCATATACAGTCCTTCAGGACAATCTTCCCTATAGTGCTCACGAGGGTGTGCAAGCCAGATTTACGAGCGCCTTTGATATTTTGGTATGGTTCCTCTTTTAATAGGCTTTCAGCCAACTCTGGCCCTACTCCACTCCTAGGCCTTCAAACCAAATAGGGATGCACTACACAACAATCCTCAAAGAGAAAACAAGCACACATGCTTTAACACTATAAACCAAACCAGCACTCTATAACACAGAGAAAACAGGGTCTCATGCCCTTCTGTGGTTCAAGATAACACCATAATCCTACAACTAAGGTTTAGTAAGAGAAAGTACTTGCAGAATATGCATAGAAACACTCTTATAGATCAGGACATTATAACATAGCAAACAGGATTTCACACACTTTGTCACATAGAGAAAGTCAGGGCTTACATGCATATCACAATGTCACGTAGACACACACTGCGAAACCATACTTTCGCCACTCCAGGCAGTGAATATCACAGACTCCCATTGCACCACAGTGACCAAATCTTGAATGAATCGATTGGTCTGGGATGATATAATGGTAGAATGGTTAGGAACAATGAACAACCATGAACCACTACCCCTTTGCTCAACAAAGGAATACTTACAGATAACTGGTTCTGTGGCCCTAGTCAGTGAACAAACATGACTACGCGATCATGGATGGAAAACATGAAATAATACATGGCTCTCCAACAGGATGGATGCACAACATGCAGAACAACAGAACAACTCCCTCCCCAAGATTCAACCACAGCACGAATCGTCTCCTCATCGAGAAGAAGTATAGATTAGAATGAACATCCCCCACAACGCTCAGGAACAAAACCTTCCTATGTCTAGAAGAAAGGATGGAGTGGCATGCATTACAAGGGTTTGGTTGTTGCAGGAGGAAGAACACATCCTCCTAGGCTATAGACTTGCAGGATTTCTTAGTCAAGCCATTAGACTGCCATGCATTTCTCTTCCCAAGAGATTAAATACCTCATCCCCCTTCTGGAAGAATTTAATGATTGAGGACAGAGGACAAAATGGTAGTTGAGGATTCATGGGTTTTCCCATTGACATCTAGTCACACCCTACTGGTTCAGGGGGTTTGACTAACTCCCCACCCTATCCCTTGTGGAATCATGCCCTCATCTCTTTAATGTTTGCAATCCCATAGCTAGTTGTGGTTTTATATTAGTTTGTACATGTACATGATATATCAAAATATATCTATTGTTCTTGACTTAGCACAAAAACCATAGGTGTCATACTTGATCACCTATCCAAAAAACATCAATCACTGGCAGGTCCTTGGCCTTGAGCTTCTTTCCCTGATTCAAATACAATATTTACATCATGTGCAATTAAATACCAAGGGATCAAAAATGGGGTATTACATTGATTTTTTAGTTAGGGTTAAAACCCTTTGTCCAACAAGATAGCACCTTAGAGACCTTCACGTGGTCACACTAAAACTTCCACTTACCTCCACGTTGATTGAAATTCTTGACCCACTTCTCTATAGTTCAAAACAAGTTTTTTGAAAATCCAAGGCATAAGTATTTACAACAAGGTTCAAGCCTTTTATGAAATGACCTTTTCTCTTTTGCATTACGAAATCACCTTTGAAACCTCTTCATTCTTTAGTATTTTCTTGTCACCCTAGGTTCGTAGTTCTTTAGGTTGCTTGGGATGGAGTTAACCCATATATTTAAGACACCTACAAAAAGTATACATTTTTTTACATGAATGATCTTTTAGAAGCTAAATAAGACCTTAAGCCTATAACCCTAGCAACTAAATAGGATTAGTAAGCAAAGGGTTTAAAATGTAAAGAAAATATGACAAATCTATACAAATTAAACACCTAAACTGTAAACTTACGACAAACATGCTTGTTATATTTTAACAATTGAAAACGAGGAATTTATTATAAGTCTCAAAAGTCGCATTCAATAGAATGTCATAGGAATCATTATGCAGGAATATTGTTCAAGTTTATTTGAGTTCCATTTTCATAGAAGTTTTAAGTATTTCATCTAAATCCTAAGTTGAATTTTGAAATGATGGGTTTATATTATACCAGATTAGGTATTTTAATGATTTAAATCATACGTATTAATTTTTTTAATTATGGATATTTGGATTTGTTACATGTGGTATTAGAGTGAGTTTCCAATCACTAGGCATGAAGTTGGTTCATCTCACATACAAAACCAAGGAAACAAAATATTGAATTATGTTTAAAAATCGTTTCTGTACAAAAATATAAATTTTTATTTTGCAGGAAATGGAAGGAGTAGAGGCATCTAATGTACATGGATCACATCATAATAATCCAGATAATATATACATGGAATTAAATAATGAACTATCTTAATTACTTCAAACTGTAAAAGACTTAAATGTTGAATTACAGAATGTTAAGGAAGATAATGAAAGAATCCTAAGAGCACATGAAGAATTAAATCAAATATTGTTTGATAAAATACGTAATGAAGTAAATGATAAAAGAAAGGAACATGAATCTGAATCTTGAACTATATCCTACAAGTGTAAAGGTAAGAAGTTAAAATTCTCTGATAATGAAAGTAATTCCTCTTCAAGAATTAAGGTTAGATCACATAGACAGAAACATAAATATTTTAGTGAAAGTAGTGATAGAGACAACTGTCCTAAAAAGAGAAAATATAAACCTTAAGAAGAAATATCAGGAGAATTTAATAAGATAAAACCACCAATGTTTAATGGTGAGGTGGAAAAAGGAGAAGAACCTGAGGCATAGATATCAGGTATGAAAAAATATTTTCAAATCTATAATTACTCAGATAGGATGAAAGCTAGAATGCTTATTAATAACTTAATGGGAAATCATGATATATGGTGGTAGGATATAAAACGAGTGAAAAATATTAAAGAAAAATATGTAAATTGGAGGACTTTTAAGAAATAATTTAAAAGAAAATTTATGTATGAATAGTGTTGCAAAGAAAGAGCTAAGGAATTTTATGATATTAATCTAGGTTCAATGTCGATAAAGAAAATAATTAGTAAATTTTTAAGTTTATTATGACACGTACCTTATATTATCGATGAAAATCCTCAGATATAGAGGTTTATGAGTTGTTTACCTCTTAGCTTCAAGGACAGAATTGAATACGATAATCCAAAAACCCTTGAGGAAGCAATGAGGAAAGCTAGTTTCTGTTATGAACAAAGAAAAAATAAAAGAGAAGGTGTACCTAACTGGAAGGCTAAAAGAAAAAATAATTTCAAACAAAGAAAGAAAAGCTTTAAGTCCAAAATAAATTTGAGAAATAATTCCTGAAACTATTCTAAGAATACTTACCAAGGACCAAAGTTTAAAAGTAATACACAACAAAATTTTACAATAGCAAAGAATAGAGACATACCTAATAATCATGGTAACAATAATGAACAAAGAGAACCTCTAAAATGATGGGAATGTCATGGACCTAATTATGTGAAGGACTCTCCAAACAAAAAGAGGAATTCCAGCAATGTGCATATAATACATGAAGAAGCAACTATTTGTGACGTAGAAAATGAAATGCCCATGATTAATGCATCTTTCAATAATCGACGGGCTGATCACCAAACATCCATGGTGGAAATAGAAGGTATGATAAAGAATTAACCCATTTCTATTTTGATACACCCGGGTGTTATTTTAATTTATGTGTCATCTAATAATTATGTTGAAGATGATGAAATGTTAATGAGTCAATTCAAAACTCAAGTGAAATTAAACGTAATACCTTTAGGATCATATGATGTTTTAATAGGTATGGACTGGATGGAAAAATACAGAGTAGTTTTAAATTTCTTTGAGAAAACATTTACATGCTTTATGAAAAAGGAGAAACAATTATAGTAAAAGGAATACCTAGAAAAGTTTTTGTTATACATATTTCAGCTTTGCAAATGAAAAAGTCTATACGTAAATCTTGCAAATTTTTTGATGTGCACGTAATGAATGAAAAACACATGAATAAAGAAGATAAATTCAAATTCGATATATACCAATTTTAAAAATAATTTTCAAATGTATTCCCGGAAGAGATTCCAGGATTACCTCTGAAAATAGAATTAGATTTCATGAGTTAATAAATAAGAATTACATAAGACCAAGTGTATCCCCTTGGGGAGCAACTATATTATTTTTTAAAAATAAATACGGTACCTTACGTTTATGTATAGATTATCGTCAGTTAAACAAGATGACAATTAAAAACAGATAACCATTTCCCCTCATACATGATCTGTTCGATTAGATACGCGGAGTAACGATATTCTCAATAATAGACTTGAGATCTAGATATCATCAAGTCAGAATTAAAGATGAAAACATATTTAAAATTGCATTCAAAACCCGATATGGGCATTATGATTTTGTAGTTATGCCATTTGGGCTAACGAATGCTCCAACATCTTTTATGTGTTTGATGAATAGTGTCTTAAGTAAGTATTTGGATAAATTTGTAGTTGTCTGCATAGATGACATGTAACTTATTCGAAAACAAAAAAATAACATGATGAACATTTACAGACAATATTACAAGTTCTAATAGAACACAAATTGTAAGCTAAATTCCGCAAATGCAAATTATTTAAGGATAAAATATAGTATCTAGGCCATGTGATATCCAAGGAAGGGATATCAATGGATCATGATAAGATAAGAGAAACTACGGAATGGCATGTTCTTAAGGACGTATCGAATGTACGATCGTTCATGGGGATTACAGATTATTATAAAAAATTCATAAAAGAATTCTCGAAGATTGCAAAAATCATAACATCCCTATAAAAAAAGGGAAAATTATTTGTATGGGATTTAAAATGTGAAGAAATGTTTAATAAGTTAAAAGAATTATTCATGAGTGCACCTATCTTAAAAATAATAGATCCAAATTTAGACTTTGTTGTATGCACTGATGCATGCAATGACGGCCTAGGTTGAGCATTAATAGAACAAGGTCATGTAATAACATATGAGTGAAGAAAGTTAAAAATACATGAAAATAATTATTCCACCTATGGTTTAGAGTTGGCTTCCATAATACATGCCTTGAAAATGTGGTTCCATCATCTAATCGGTAGAAGATTTTTTTTAATGTTTGACAACATAAGTTTAAAATACTTGTTTGATCAAGAAAATATGAATGCTAGGAAAGCAAGATGGTTAGCTTTCCTTAGAGAATACGATTTCGAGATCAAACATATAAAATGAAAGGAGAATAAGGTGGTTGATTCCTTAAGAAGAAATGAAACTTTGAATTACTAAGTTATTGTTAGCAGCTACGAAACAAAATTAGATGATAAGTTTGAAGACATAGTAAAAAAAGACGAAGATTATAAAAAATTTAAGAGAAAACGTTACAGAAAATGAATATGAAATTATAAAAATAGATTTCAATTTGAATGAAAAAGGTTTAATGTTGTATAAAAATAGATTATATGTACCCAATGTACCAGAAATTAAATTGCTAATATTAAATTAAGTACATAAGAGTCCTTTCTCAAGACATCTTGGTTACCAAAATATGATAACAATGTTAAGAAAAGACTACTTCTTGCCCAATATGAAAAATGAAATGACTAAATATATAGCTAGGTATATAGAATGCCAGTAGGTTAAAACTGAGCATCAACACCCAGTAGGTTTATTGCAACCATTACCAATCCCAGATTGGAAATGGGAAATTATCAGCCTTGATTTCATAACAGGACTGCCTAAAAATCAAAAGAAAATTTAATTTTTTATTATAGTGGTAGATAAAATTAGTAAAGCAGCTCATTTTATACCTACTAAAACTACTTATAAGGATGCTAATATTGCTGATATTTTTATGAAGGAAATTTTTCATTTGTATGGAATTCCTAAGATGATAATTTATGATAGGGATCCTAAGTTTACTGGTAATTTCTGGAAGACTTTTTTTAAAGGATTGGACACTAAGTTAAATTTTAGTACCTCTTATCATCTGCAAATGAATGGACACATAGAAAAACTAAATCAAGTTTTAGAAGACATGTTACAAATGTATGTTAGGGATCATCCAAAGAAATGGGAAGATTAGTGCACTAAGTCGAGTTTTCTCATAACAATCATTATCAAGCTTCATCTATACTTAGTCCTTTTGAAATAATGTATGGTAGGAAATGTAATACTCCCATTTCATTGAGTAATCTGGTTGACAGATTGATGTTAGGACCTAACTTGTTAAAATAAATGGAACTAACAATGAAACATGTACAACGTAATCTGAAAATTGCATAGGATGCTACTCATGTTGTCAATTGGAAGGTTATCCAAGTAGAACCAGAAGTATATTTTTAGGTGGAACCAAACTGTATCCTCGACAAGAGAGAAATTTTTCTTTGGAATCACACCATTGGAAAAGTAAAGGTGGAATGGAATAACCTGTGTCCAGACGAAGAAACCCGGGAATTAAAGAGTGATATGTGGGAGGTATATCCAATTTTGTTCCAGGAAGACTCAGATGATTCTTAAGAAACATCAATGACAATGTTGAACTTAAGAGGGGTTGTTTGTAACCCATCTAGAACTAAAAGAATTTTATTTTTTTGAAAAGACATTACTTTAAACTTTATTGTAAAGTTTTATGTTGTTGACCAAGGATGGTCAAAGATGATTGTAATTGCATATTTTATTATTAAATAATTAAAACAAGAGACACATATCCAAAGAAGAATGTTGAAAAGTGTTCACTGACCTACTATGATGCATAATCTGTGGTAGATGAAAAAAATGACAAATGGCATCAACAACATTCACTTTCTAGTTGTTGGATGAGGAAACTTCCCTATAATTGTGGTCATATTCCCATGAAAAGAGGGACTGGGCAGGTAGATCATTTAATTACAAAGCTGACCCAAAGACCTAGTTAAGCTTATATATACCATCAAATGAGCAGGAGGATCACTACAATCTAGAGATTAGAACTTATGGATTTGTTGGAAACTGAAAAGTTAGGCACACAAGACAAAATTCGATCAGGAGAAATCTAGAGTGAATTGCTAAGAGTTTATGATTGCAAGTGTGACTTCTAAGTTATAGAGAGTACTAAATAGGACTCTACATAGTTTTAATATCCCAAAATTTTGACCTAACACTTATGGGAATAAGCCCCATTGCTTATGCTGTTGCTTTGATGTTTTATTTTGTATATTGGGCATAAGGCCCCACTACACATGAGAATGATGATTTGTTTCATATATTAGGTGTAAGACAATTGCATATGTTTTATGTATATGATTTCATGTGTTGGGCATGGACACTAAAGCACATAATTGATGAGATGTTTGTGTTGAGCGCAAGTTGTTAGGGACATGAGTATTTGATGTTTTGTGTTGAGCGAGAAGCTCTAGAGCACATGAGTATTTGATGGTTTTTGTTGAGCGGGAAGCTATAGAACACATGAGTACTTAAAACCACTTATACTATGAAACGAGAACTTTATACTAAGAACGATAACTCTAGCCATAAAAACGATGATTTTTGCATAAAAAACACAAAAAACACCCCCCAAATAGAAAAGTGTTGATACCGATATACACGTTTTTTTCGGGGGGTAAAAAATAGTTCCATGGCGTAAACATGCCATACTTCTAGTTTACAAAAACTTTGAAATGAACCCCTAAATTGGAAAAATATGTTTTCCTTCAAGAGATAAATTGCAACTTTTTTGAAACTTGCATATTAAATAAAAACAAATATTTCATAAACAATTTCACCACTCTAACCATTTAAAAGCAAACAAATTATGATGTGATCCATAATGGAATCATATATTAGACCCTACAAGAACAAATTATTCATATAAATGATCAAAAACTTCTTTAGAGTTTCAATTACAAACATCATACTAATAAAAACATCTAAAATGTTTCATGTGAAATTATTCAAACTCATCCATGGATTCTGACACCCCATTAGAATCTATATTTTATGCAGATGAACGACTAGGTATAATAAAATAAAAAAATTAAACCCTAACCTGCTAACCCTCCCCCATTACATTACATTTAAAAAAAATTAAACACCTCCCCCTAACCCCCTAAACCCCCTAAAACCCCCAACAACATTACATTTACAAAATTTAAAACATCGTCGTCCCTCTTATAAATGCTAAATGCACAACTCAACTAAGGTTTTGTGGGAATAATCGTTCAAGGTATCCACTAGTTTCTTGTAGATTGATTTGTCACTTTCCTTTGAATTAGTTTTGACTAAAGTTTTTTAGTTATAAATTAGATTTTACAATTTGTCATCTTAAAATTGTGTAGCTAACTTTTAACATATTTTGTGTGTGAATAAAACAATATAATTATCTATTTTTTAAACTTTATAATGAATAATGCAAATGACCTACATCTATTGTGTCAAAAGCTAAGCATAACTTTAATTTTACCTATAAAAATGCCATCAATATATATCACTAGAATCACCATACCCCATTGTGTCTTTGGACATAAAGAATGTTGTAAGAAGACCGTATCAATCCATGATGTTATACAAATTCTTTGAGAGTTTGCTTCAATTTCTCCAATTTTCATCCAAATGTTTCTGCCTTGGAACTTGAAATCTGCATGGCTGATATATCTAAAGAGTAATGTAGAATCAATTTATGGCTTCACTAATATTTTAAATTCATTATACAAGTGTGTAAAGTTGTTGTTTTGGTAGATTATTTTTTCTAATATGTATACTAACACATGCACAAGTAAAGTGGTCGGTGAATTCCAATAGACACAACCAACCACTTAGTTTTGTAAAGATAGCTAGCTATCAAACAAAGGCTAAAATATAAAATTTTATATCCATTATTCATAACATATTGTTAGAGTTAATATAAACACAAAACAAATACTATTTAATAAATAGAAATAACAAAAAATGATATGAAAAGACAAAAACAAAAACAAAAACAAATTGTTATCACTTCCTGTAACCATCCTTTAACTTAAGCTTATTTAAATCTTAATCAAGATGCATTTAACCATAACTAGCACAGAACATAGTTCAAAGATAAGGATCAAATGGTTGAGAGATAGTTATGGAATGGACAATATTTTTTTATTCGTTATATTTTTCTAATTAAATTGTTCAATTGTGAGTTATTCATGTTTAGCCACATGTTATAAAGTAAAATTAGTTTAATTATAAAATATTAATAGCTTTGTCATTTTAAAGCAATTTAAAATATTAAACATATTTTATGGAGTCCTTTATTTTATTCCTTTATCTCTAACTCACATGCCTAAACTACAAGTTATAAAGTAAAATTAGTTCAATTATAAAGTATTAATATCTTAATCATTTTAAAGTAATTTAAATTGTTAAACATATTTTATAAAGTAAAATTAATTCAATTATAAAGTATTAATATCTTTGTCATTTTAAAGTAATTTAAATTGTTAAATATCTTTTAAGGACTCCTTTATTTTATTCCTTTATCTCTTGCATATAAAGGAATAAGCATCATCCAAGATGATTAAATTTTAATCCGAGACAAATAACTTTGGAAGCAGAAGAAACCATGAATAATTACTTTTACAATCCATTATTAACCTGTGAATAATCAAACACTATGAACATAATCTGCCTTCAAGTTCAACATTGAACGAATTTGACTCCTGTTACGGGCATTGTATTTCATTTATTTTCCTTTTGTTAAACTCGTAGCTAAGAAAAATACAATGAAAAGCAAACAAATACCGTCTTTTCCAAATCATTCATTAATCATAGTATATAAACTTTGCCGGAAACCATAAAGCTAAGTAAAATATCTATTCCATGCTGGAAAATACAAAAATGGAAGCAAAACTGGAGGGTTCTTTGCATGGAACAAAACCTATCATGAAACAGAAACAATTTTACAACTATAATGAGAACAGAAGGATCTCATATCCAACAATAATCAATGGAAAGAAAATAAAGCTTTCCAGCATCACACTCTTGGAATCATTCTCTCACCATCTCCAAAGCAAAGTTGTAAATCGTTGTTCTATTAAAAAAACCTACGTGATCACGTAGGAGGGACGAAGGAAGAGGGGGAGGGAGCGGGGAGCATACAATCTCTCCACAGTATCTCCACCTACTTAAGGCTGTTGTAGTGACCAAATGCTATGATTTCCTGGCTATGGTCATTACTGTCTCCATGTCGAAAGTTGTTCAACATTTAAAGTAGTAGTGTATACCGAGCTCCATGTTTCACCAACAAATCAATCTTCAAAGGAGTAGATGCATCACTCAGAGATAATAATGCAGCAATAGATACATAAAAATTAGGGTTCATGGGTTGACCAATTATAGACATTTACAACTATAATGAGGACAAAAGGATCTCATATTGATTTGTCTATAGTTCAATCAATGCAAAGAGATTAAAGCTTGCATGTATCACACTCTTGGAATCGTTCTCAGACCATCTCCAAAGCAAAGCTATAAATCATTGTTCTATTATTAAAAAACCTAAGTAAATAAATGTGGTAGTATAGTATTACTTCGAAGAATAAAATAAGCATCTCAGCCAAAAGCGAAGGTAGAAAGAAAGCTAGTAACGGCTATAGCTTCACCAGTTAGTTCCAAAAAGGCAGATGGAATGAAAACCAAGGGCAGATGAGCGGAGGGATTTATCTTCAACTGCTTCTTAAACAAGTGCTAAAATTGTAACTATAAAGCCAAGTCATTTACTAACCAAGTGAGTAAGAACCAAAAGAGAATAGGTATGTGAAACGAACAATTGCTATGTGTCTCTGTAGTGTCCCTCTTATACCTCGATGTTATTACGGGAGGAAAGGGGAACTTTATAATTAATTTTCAGGTTGGCTGTTACAACACAATGAGTCAAACATGTTAGTTGATATGCAACGAAACCCCAAATGAAAAACAGAAGGCATTTGCTTTTTGTTTAGCAAGAAAAGTTTCGTAAAAAACAAAATTGGTGTAATAACCGCCCAAGGATTGCTAGTTTCAAGCGGGCATAAGTAGATACACATGTTGCTTGTTAGTTACTCAAGTCACACGCTTTATGTAATGCCCCTACAAATCATCAACTTAAATCATGGAAAAATTTGAATCACAAATGCAGGTAAATGTTCTGCAATTTAAAATCATGGGCACCCCAAATGCCTTTCTCATGCAGGAATCGATCCCAAAGCAAGGAAATCGAATCACACCTGCAGATATAAGTTCTGCAATTAAATTCATAGGAACCCCAAATTCCTCCCTCATGCACGAATCAATCTCAAGCAAGCCAGCGCCCCCCAAAAATCAAGGCATTAAATCTGCCATCCCTTTTTCTTGAGGGAGACCCCTTCCTTTAGCTGTGCACATTAAGAATTTATCATAGAATTAACAAGAAAATGTGGAACGGTTACTTACAGTACTTCCACCAATTTAATTCATACAAATTTATTTTCAAGAAAAACAAAAATACAACCGAAAAGCAATGCAGTTAGGGTTCATCAATCAAGCCAACGTTCACCAACGTCCAATGTCAAATATGAAGACACCAACGTTCAATGTCGAATATAGAGATGGGTTTTGTTTTGTTGTTGTCTATGGTATACAACCAATGCTTACATTATGTCTATCATGAAATCTTCTTGTCCCCAAAGGAGAATTTAGAAAAACAAAACCTAATGTTCTACAGTTGGGAACCTAGAGGAACAACCTACCAGCTCCACATTAGTCTCTATTTACCAACTAAAATATCCAGATCCACTAATGCACTGTTAGGACTTGGAACAATCCCTTCAATAGCCTCTTGAATGTAATATCTTAAGTCATAACCTACTTTTGAAAACCAAAATGGTGGGAAATAACTGCGCGGTCATAGTGAAAGCATTTATATTCGTTTGCAGGTCAGATCGAGCCGTGAGTCTTACCAGCATAAAATCAAATAAACATGGAATCGTTTTCATGGCTATGAATTTTGTATGTAGATCCAATTTGGCTGCATGAACACATAAACTTGAAGGGCATGAGAATTTTTCAACTCTCTTTTGCGTGGGTTCAATCCTTTTTCTATTGTTGGAGCATAAATGTAGTACCCTGCACTATTAATCAACAAATAAAATATTCCAACGAAAAATTACATGAAAAATGTCACATCTTGTTTAAAATCCTTTTATCCTCTTATCTCCAAAGTAAAAAATACTAAATTCCAACAAATGATAAAGGAACCTATCATGTATGTGGAGCATTTTGCATTTTTCAAAGATGAAGAATAAACGACATAATCTTTCTCACATGGAAACCTCAAAACCATTTCAATTTGTCATACTGGAGTGTTTCATTCGTCTCTATGAAGCCGTGTTGCATCACAAAAGTGTGTAGACCATTGTAATAAAAATATAAAACTTCAACCACCTTCTAATGCATCTAGCGAATCATAATCAACCGACCAAACCGATTTCAAAGTTTCATAATTAATGAGCATAATATGTCAATCAACCGATATGACGCTTTCAACTACAGGCGCCACATCAAAGAATAAGAATAAGTGACATCGCCTTCACTAGATGGAAATCTCAAATGCATAACTTCAACCATAAAAACTATAAACTAAATCTTTCGCATTCTCTTTCATTAAATATTTACCACAATCCCCACAAGTTTTAAAGCATAGAAGATTCACGTTTTGATTATAAACATAACATAAAAGACTAAGTTGACTTCTGGTTAGATATACTGCATAAAACTTACACACACATCTTTTCAACGGTGTATTTGTAATGCATAATTATTGCATGTACGTTGTAAATGGACATCGGGTAACTTATACTGCACATATAAAATGGATACGGCATTTACTAATGTGCTCGTGCTTTATATATATGCATACTGTAAGTGCTCAATTAGTTTAGGTGTTAGATTAGTTAGTGTATGTTTAGTATTAACTCAAACAACAACAGCATCTTGAGCACATGACGCAATACAGGAAAATGGACACATGGGACACAAAAACTAGAAAGACAACAATGTACGTGGTTCGCCCAACCCCTGGGCTACGCCCACCAAAACAGTCACGTCATGTGACATCTATTATAATAAAAGTTTACAATCTACAATCTTAGTATTGCCATACGTTCTTCCGTTCTTCTCACATACCCTCTCACCCAGAGTATTTCTAAGCTATGTAACCAAACATTATACATATCAGCATTATTAATTCTTTCAAATATCCAAACCATAATGTATACCCCTATGCATAAGCACCCTTCTTTTGAGATCTATCAGATGCTATATGTATATAAGACATTAGGTATATCGATGAAACACCCTTTTACAGATTGGCATGACGAAAAACACCGGGCTCAAAAATTGAAAACAAACGGTCGTTACCAGCATCACTTGATTTCTCTGATCATACTTAAGCTAGAGGCTATTTCTTATCAAAATGGAAATTATTTAAATAGCATGCAAGCTGGGTAAGACACAGGCTGGGAAAAATAGATTGCTGGGCGGCGTTGGTTACTACCGAACCCCACCATTCTCCTTATTCACATAACACTTTTTATCCATAAACCACCGTTATGCTCTAAACCCTAAAATGTTTTCAAACCAGCAAAAGCGCATAACCCAAAATGTTTTTAAGCACGCAAATGAAGATATGACCGACTCAGAACCAAGGCGATTGAATTTGTTGATAAAAGAACCATGGGCAAGCGAACCCAAAAGGTCCAGGCGATATGCGATGGTATAAGTACTCAGAGTTCTGGTATTTTTAAAGAAAAGGTTGCAGATAAAATCTTCTCTATAGATCGTAGGATATCAAGGACATAAAATATGCACTTGCAGCAGGGATAGCCCATACACCACAGACTCTGGGAAATGGTTTTAGTCATTCTATTAAGCCTTAGAACCACACAAAATCTCAAAGGTACAATTTAAGAAGGCTGGACACGGCTTCCAAATCCTTTAGAAATGGTTCATCAAGGATACAAAAAAAAACAAATTATCAAAAAGGTTCATTTTAACACGCAATCCCTAACTATGAGATTATATATTTGACCTGTGATGGAGCGTGATCTTAGAACCTTGATTTTAAACTATCATGAAGAAAAAACTTAGTCTATACCAAGACCAATCGCAGCCTGTATCTATAAAGGCAAGTCGCAGACTTGCATGCAGCCTGTAACTATGTTGAAATATCAAACGCAAACAGAGCATGTAGAAACATCTCCTTGATCAAAATCGTAGTATAACCTAAAGGGTAGACATACTTACAAAATATGGTGGTGATCTTCTCCAAAGGAACAACGCGACCTTTATCTTGAAGGGTTTAACCCCCTTTCCTACCGCTCCCCCCAAAAATTCCTTCCCACAGCCAAAATATAGGTAATTCCTTGGCAGGCCTGTAATTGATGATCCTGAAAACCTCACCATCCTCTCCACAAATTGTTCTTCCCGATACCAAAGGTAACGCCTCCTTGATTGAAGACTAAAAGTTAGGTAACGGTTCCTAAGCCCTACATTATTGCCCAAGATAAATTTGTACTCCATCCAATATGGGTATTACCTTGGTAAGCTTATATATGAGAAATAATTTAAATATATATATATATATATATATATATATATATATATATATGTATTTTCACGGGATGAGCTGTGTATAATCATTCCCGTATGTATATAATATAATATATAATTCCTTTGTTATAATGGTGATCTACCTTCCCATGATTATAATTATTTTCACTACAAGAAATCCCTTTGTAAATATTCATATATATATTCTACCATTATATATACTCTTTATTATACATGAAATCCCTTTATGTATATATGTATATATTCTTTATGTATAATTTGCTTTCCTTTCTCCTCTAATGCCTCTGGCTAATGCGAGGTGGAAGAGCCTTATTGAGGGCGATGTTTTTATACTACCTTTACGATCTATTTGAATGGTTTGTAGTTAGAAGTCTCTTATATGCCTTAAGTCCTCCATGATTGAGTCCTAGGCCCGCATGTCTGTAATCAAGCAATAGCTAGTCACGTGTGTGAGAAAATATTATAATCGGCTTAAGTTCAAAGGTGGCTACTTGCAATCATTCGACCTCGATGTTTTTCCTTTATTGTTTATTCTTCCCTAGAAGATTAGTTCCAAATCGTTTAACCCGTGCCGGTGTATATTTGTTTTCCTTGATCCACAGATTAGATAATAAATTGCCTACCTGCTAAGGTTTTACTGGTGGGGCCTTGGCCTTGAGCTCCTCACCGGTAAGGCAGTACAATTTCATTAGACTATTACAAAAGTGATTAGGGAGTATAAGTGGGACATTACATCCTCCCTCCCTTAAAATTAACACTATCCTCAGTGTTTTTGTTTTCGAACCCATCTACCTTCTTCTATCATGCTTCACCTTTTCTTTGATTTTTTCTTCGCCCTTTTCCTTCCCGATCTCTGTTGATCCTACATGTTTTTCCTCAAGTTGTCATTGCTCAAGACTGGCAATTTCCTGCAACAAGATCGGGTCTAGCCCAAACAACTCATGTCAAAATCATATTTCAACCTTATACATAAGCCATAGGTCTGTTTGTTTTATAACAATATGCAATTCTATCCAATTGTTTTCATAAAGAAATTAAAACAAAATTACTTCCCTTTTACCACTGGTTTAATCTCCAAACTTTTGGACAATTATGTCATCCTCTACCTAAGGAATCTTTTCTTCGCCTTAAGCATGTAACAGTCTCTTGGAAATTTATTTAACATATCTTTACATTTGTTAAGTTTTTCCAAACTCCCTTTGAGTTCCTTTTTCCATTCTAGTGTGGACTTACAATAATTCTGAGGTTACTCTCCCTTTTAATCACTAGTTAAAAGTTTTCTCCCCAGTGACATCAAATAGCGTCGTGTCTTTCCAGATGTCCAAATTTTTGCCTAGTTCTTTTGCCACACCATATGCCTAACACCAAGGTGCTCATGTGGCAATCACTTGCCTAACACCATTGTGCTCCCATAGCATATATGCCTAACACCCGTGTGCTCACGCAGCAATTACTTACCTAACACCACGGTGCTCCCGCAACATCCAAATTTTTTCTTATTTGTATTTAGTATAAATTTAACCTTGATTTTTGCAACGCACTCTCCTTGGTGCTTGCATGAATTTACTGTCATTGTCTCGATTCATGAATCGGCTACATGATAAGTCAAATTATTCGTTGATAACCCAAAATTTTCAACAAACAATTATCAGAGTTTCATAATTTGCATTACGAGTGATATATAACATTGTAAATAATCTAGAGAAAAAAAAATTACTCCTTACTCTTTTCTGGGTAATTGAACGCAACTTACATTCGCAGGAGGATTCATCTACCATAGTGCACGTCGAATTGCAATAATGATCATAATCTTAGTGGAACCTGCAACGTTAGTGTATAACAACATCATCCACAGTGAATCCTTGATTAAAAAAGCCTTGGGTTTCGACAATCACCCATTTTAACCTCGTTATTTTAGGAAGCGACCATTTTCAGTAATAGTCAGTTCCAACGGGTAGTGGTCCTAGCACATCCTACAATGTTAGTATAAACATTCATCATGTTCAATATCAATTTTCTTTTAGACGACCTTACTCACCTATATTACTAGTGAAAGGATATTCCAAATCATGTCGGTAATTCAAGCAAATCTGCCTTACCATAATTTCATGTCTCAACTACTTATGCTATATCTTATGACTTGTCTAGTTCACCATATTGAGAGCCTTTTTATGGTGCACTCCCTTTTTACAACTAGTAACATTTGGCACCACGCATTATGCTATTTTCCTTAGCCGTATTGTAGTCCAATGCTCATAAACAGTCTAGTTTCCTCTTTCCCTTTCTTGAAGAATGCGACAAGTAATGTTGTCGGTTTTTTTTTGAAAATGTATAAGAAGGTTAATAATAATAACAACAAAGAGTGTACAAATAGCTCGATAATATTTATGTGCATAACCTCATTTCTTGCATACCAATAACTGAAACATTTGCATTAACCTCAATCTTTTCATCCTAGATCTTTATTGAGATCCTACATTTTCTTAGCATTCATTTAGTAATCTACTTAGAACTCTTCATAAGCAAAACATAATCTCCTTTATAACAATTATGGAGGATAGAATCCTTTTGAACCTTTTTAGAATTTTACTATTTCTGACCATTTACTGCTATGCAAAATAACAATTTTGAGATCTATTAACTGATGAATTAGCAAAACCAAAACATAAATCGACCTTATGTCTATTCAGAGCACCAAGTCATATGTTAGTAATGTGCACCCTAAGAGGAGCATCACGAGTGTGGTCCAAACTATATACTCTCTTTCTCTCTCTCTTTTTTTTGGACCTATGAATCTAGTATGCCCGACCAAAACAATTTTTCAGTTTATTCATATCTAATAAGACGTTGGTATTTATGCACTTATACCTTTAACACTACTAACATTCATTTAATGCAATGTATTTTTCTGCAAACTTTTTGCTTAAACCAAACAATATGTGCCTCAATAGTGGACATCCTTTAGCATCAAAATTTTTTTATTTTTTTATTTTTTCTTTGTAAGGAAA
Organism: Pseudotsuga menziesii; assembly: GCA_001517045.1. NCBI lineage: Eukaryota > Viridiplantae > Streptophyta > Pinopsida > Pinales > Pinaceae > Pseudotsuga > Pseudotsuga menziesii. Next base: position 114,891 of record LPNX010492041.1, read on the forward strand.
GGTACTCTGAAGGTATGCTTGCTTATTTTTTCTAACATGACGGAACTTCATGAGCAACCTTACATTTATCTATTGTTAATAGAGAACCCTAAACGGAGGTATAGAACTTCAATTCAAAATCAATTCTCCCAAATTCTTTAGTAGTCCTTATTTCAATGAGAAAGCTGAAATCCCTCTTCAGGTTAGTCCGTAACAACAACTGCATCATGGTTTTCCCATGTGACCTATTTCAATTTTCAGCGTGGAAGTTCTAAGAATCACTTCCATTATACATATATAGGATCATTAATGACTAGTCCAAGCTATGAATGTAGGTACTAAAGGTTACTTCTTTCAGCATTTCAGAATTACGGATTACTGTTCATGTTAGAAGTTTCCCATGATAATTTTATTGCCCGTGAGTTTGTTTATGCAGACTTATATGCCTCACTAAGTTTCCCTTTTCTTATGCAACTCAAAGAAGTAAAACAATCCACTTAGCCAGGCTGTGTAAAAACATCTTTGGAACAAAATAAAATAGCAATATACCTATGTACTTATCCTATTGGGCCAGACATTGAAGTAGTGTAGGTAGCAGACCATATCCATTGCAATTTTTCTTAAGAAGGTGTCCCACTTCCCCCCTGCATAATTACAAGGTCAATTAATATAAAAATATCTGACGTTGGTACTTTTCGAGCCACCTATGCCATAGACCAATATGAACTTGTTGATTCCCTATTATCTCAAAAAAAATTGGATCGTCAGTTCCTAAACAAAACAGTGTATGATTCATTTTGAGCCCAACAAGACCGAGTGTTTTAACCCTGGCTCTGATACCACTTGTAGTGTCCCTCTTATACCTCGATGTTATTACAGGAGAAAAGGGGAACTTTATAATTAATTTTTCAGGTTGGCTGTTACAACACAATGAGTCAAACATGTTAGTTGATATGCAACGAAACCCCAAATGCAAAACATAAGGCATTTGCTTTTTGTTTAGCAAGAAAAGTTTCATAAAAAAAAAATTGTTGTAATAAATTCCCAAGGATTGCTAGTTCAAGCGGGCATAAGTAGATACACATGTTGCTTGTTAGTTACTCGAGTCACACGCTTTATGTAATGCCCCTACAAATCATCAACTTAAATCGTGGAAAAATTTGAATCACAAATGCAGGTAAATGTTCTGCAATTTAAAATCATGGGCACCCCAAATGCCTCTCTCATGTAGGAATCGATCCCAAAGCAAGGAAATCGAATCACACCTGCAGATATAAGTTCTACAATTAAATTCACAGGAACCCCAAATTCCTCCCTTATGCATGAATCGACCTCAAGCAAGCCAACTCCCGCCAAAAATCAAGGCATTAAATATGCCATCCCTTTTTATTGAGGGAGACCCCTTCCTTTAGCTGTGCAAGTTAAGAATTTATCATAGAATTAACAAGAAAACATGGAACAGTTACTTACAGTACTTCCACCAGTTTAATGCATACCAATTTATTTTCAAGACAAACAAAAATACAACTGAAAATCAATGCAGTTAGGGTTCATCAATCAAGCCAACGTTCACCAACGTCCAATGTCAAATATGAAGACACCAACGTTCAATGCCGGATATAGAGATGGGGTTTCTTTTGTTGTTGTCTATGGTATACAACCAATGGTTACATTATGTCTATCATGAAATCTTCTTGTCCCCAAAGGAGAATTTAGAAATGCAAAACCTAATGTGCTACAGTTGGGAATCTAGAGGAACAACCTATCAGCGCCACATTAGTCTCTATTTACCGACTAAAATATCCAGATCCACTAATGCACTGTTAGGACTTGGAACAATCCCTTCAATAGCCTCTTGAATGTAATATCTTAAGTCATAACCTACTTTTGAAAACCAAAATGGTGGGAAATAACTGCACGGTCATAGTGACAGCATTTATATTCATTTGTAGGTTAGATCGAGCCGTGAGTCTTACCAGTGTAAAATCAAATAAACATGGAATCGTTTTCATGGCTATGAATTTTGTATGTAGATCCAATTTGGCTGCACGGACACATAAACCTGAAGGGCATGAGAATTTTCAAATCTCTTTTGCGTGGGTTCAATCCTTTTTCTTTTGTTGGAGCATAAATGTAGTTCCCTGCACTATTAATCAACAAATAAAAGATGCCAACGAAAAATTACATGAAAAATGTCACATCTTGTTTAAAATCCTTTCATCCTCTTATCTTTAAAGTAAAAATATACTAAATTTTGGCAAATGATAAAGGAACCTATCATGTATGTGGAGCATTTTGCATTTTCCAAATATGAAGAATAAAGGACATAATCTTTCTCACATGGAAACCTCAAAACCATTTCAATTTGTCATACTGGAGTGTTTCATTCGTCTCTATGAAGGCGTGTTGCATCACAAAATTGTGTAGACCATTGTTATAAAAATATAAAACTTCAAGCATCTAGCGAATCATAATCAATCGACCAAACCGATTTCAAAGTTTCATAATTAATGAGCATAATATGTCAATCAACCGATCTGACTCTTTCAAATACAGGCGCCACATCAAAGAATAAGAATAAGTGACATCACCTTCACTAGATGGAAATCTCAAATGCATAACTTCAACCATAAAAACTATAAACTAAATCTTTGGCATTCTCTTGCATTAAATATTTACCAGAATCCCCACAAGTTTTAAAGCATTATAAGATTCAAGTTTTGATTATAAACATAACATAAAAGACTAATTTGGCTTCTGGTTAGATATACTGCATAAAAATTACACACACATCTTTTCAACGGTGTATTTATAATGCATAATTATTTCCTGTACGTTGTAAATGGACATCGGGTAACTTATACTGCACATATAAAATGGATACGGCATTTACCAGTGTGCTCGTGCTTTATATATATGCATACTGTAAGTGCGCAATTAGTTTAGGTGTTATATTAGTTAGTGTATGTTCAATATTAACTCAAACAACAACAGCATCTTGAGCACATAATGCAATACAGGAAAATGGACACATAGGACACAAAAACCAGAAAGACAACAATGTACGTGGTTCACCCAACCTCTGGGCTACGTCCACCAAAACAGTCATGTCAGGTGACATCTATTATAATAAAAGTTTACATTTTGCAATCTTAGTATTGCCATACATTCTTCCATTCTTCTCAGACACTCTCTCACCCAGATTATTTCTAAGCTATGTAACCAAACATTATACATATCAGCATTATTAATTCTTTCAAATATCCAAACCATAATGTATACCCCTATGCATAAGCATCCTTCTTTTGAGATCTATCAGATGCTATATGTATATAAGAAATTAGGTATATCGATGAAACACCCTTTTACAAATTGGCATGACGAAAAACACCGGGCTCAAAAATTTGAAACAAACGGTCGTTACCATCATCACTTGATTTCTCTGATCATACTTAAGCTAGTGGCTATTTCTTATCAAAATGGAAATTATTTAAATAGCATGCAAGTTGGGTAAGACACAGGCTGGGAAAAACATATTGTTGGGTGGCATTGGTTACTACCGAACCCCATGATTCTTCTTATTCACATAACACTTTTTATCCATAAACCACCGTTACGCTCTAAACCCTAAAATGTTTTCAAACCAGCAAAAGCGCATAACCCAAAATGTTTTTAAGCACACAAATGAAGATTTGGCTGACTCAGAACCATGGCGATGGAATTTGTTGATAAAACAACCATGGGTAAGCGAACCCAAAAGGTCCAGGCGATATGCGATGGTATAAGTACTCGGAGTTCTGGTATTTTTAAAGAAAAGGTTGCAGACAAAATCTTTTCTATAGATCGTAGGATATCAAGGACAGAAAATATGCACTTGCAGCAGGGACAACCCATACACCACAAACTCTGAGAAATGGTTTTAGTCATTCTATTAAGCCTTAGAACCACACAAAATCTCAAAGGTACGATTTAATAAGGATGGCCACGGCTTCCAAATCCTTTCGAAATGGTTCATCAAGGATACAAAAAAAATGAATTATCAAAAAGGTTCATTTTAACATGCAATCCCTAACTATGAGATTACAAATTTGACCTGTGATGGAGCGTGATCTTAGAACCTTGATTTTAAACTATCATGAAGAAAAAACTTAGTCTATACCAAGACCAATCGCAGCCTGTATCTATAAAGGCAAGTCGCAGACTTGCATGCAGCCTGTAACTATGTTGAAATATCAAATGCAGACAAAGCATGTAGAAACATCTCCTTGATCAAAATCGCAGTATAACTTGAAGGGTAGACATACTTACAAAATCTAGTGGTGATCTTCCCCAAAGGAACAGCGTGACCTTTCTCTTGAAGGGTTTAACCCCCTTTCCTACCGCTCCGCCCAAAAATGCCTTCCCTCAGCCAAAATATAGGTAATTCCTTGGCAGGCCTGTAATTGATGATCCTGAAAACCCCACCACCCTCTCCACAAATTCTGCTTCCCGATACCAAAGGTAACGCCTCCTTGATTGAAGACTAAAATTTAGGTAACGGGTCCTAAACCCTACAATATTGCCCAAGACAAATTTGTACTCCATCCAATATGGGTATTACCTTGGTAAGCTTATATATGAGAAATAGTTTAAATATATATATATATATATATATATATATATATATATATATATATATGTATTTTCACAGGATGAGCTGTGGATAATAATTCCCGTATGTATATAATATAATATATAATTCCTTTGTTATAATGGTGATCTACCTTCCCATGATTATAATTATTTTCACTACAAGAAATCCCTTTGTAAATATTCATATATATATTCTACCATTATATATACTCTTTATTATACATGAAATCCCTTTATGTATATATGTATATATTCTTTATGTATAATTTGCTTTGCCTTTCTCCTCTAATGCCTCTGGCTAATGTGAGGTGGAAGAGCCTTATTGAGGGCGAGGTTTTTATACTACCTTTACGATCTATTTGAATGGGTTGTAGTTAGAAGTCTCTTATATGCCTTAAGTCCTCCATGATTGAGCCCTAGGCCCACATGTCTGTAATTAAGCAATAGCTAGCCATGTGTGTGAGAAAATATTATAATCGGCTTAAGTTCGAAAGTGGCTACTTGCCATCATTCGACCTCAATGTTTTTCCTTTATTGTTTATTCTTCCCTAGTAGATTAGTTCCAAATCGTTTAACCTGCGCCAATGTATATTTGTTTTCCTTGATCCACAGATTAGAGAATAAATTTCCTACCTGCTAAGGTTTTACTGGTGGGGCCTTGGCCTTGATCTTCTCACTGGTAAGGCAGTACAATTTCATTAGAATATTACAAAAGTGATTAGGGAGTATAAGTGGGACATTACAGTCTCCCACGGGCCCGACCAAATGGAAACGGAAGTCAAGGCATAGGTAGCAAAGGTGAAGGTAGTAGCATCACAGCCAGTGGACTACCCAGTGAAAGTAACAGAAGTAAAGGAAGGAGCATCCCTGCCACTACCTTGCTCAATTCTAGTCCCATAATCAGTTTAACCTGTTGATTCAGTATTTTTTCCAGTCTCTATAGTGGTTTCACCTGTTGAAGATCGAGATTCCATCATTGTAGATTGGTAGCCCACATAAGCGATTGCATAGGCGGTGGTAACAAAGACACTAGAGGTTGGAACAGAGTAAGTATCCCTTCAGATTCAAGATTGAGTCACATATAAAGTTACATTGCTTACGTCTGACCCATGAGCCGATTAAACTAAAAGTTTTCTATATACTGAACCCCCAATCTAAACGGGGTGAGAAAATGATTAGCTCACTAGTTTAGTAACTGGTAGACCTAACAGTGAACAAAAGTACTACTAGTCGTCAGCCTAACATAAGAAGATATTCATACTAGCTAGCTCTTAGTATTCAAAAGAAGGAAAGGGATAAGCAACTAGTCAATCAGCCAGTTAGGACAGTCTTTCTAACCAGCCATTACTACTAGCTCTACCAACCAGACAAGACAGGCTCTACTGACAGCTCTTTCTAAGCATAACCCCCCCCCCCTAACCCTTTAAGGCGGCACCTACACTAGCATTTTAATTAGAAAGAGCACCTGAACTAATATCCACATGACACACATAACTGATAGTTCATGGAAAGCGGTTTAGCTAAGAGAATCAACCTTCCTTCAGTGCCGTTAGTCAAGCTATTTCATTGCTAAGGGGTTCAATCCACTTTATTTCTTTCTTTGGAATTCTATCAGGAAAGGAAAGAGTAGGAATCAACTTATTTTTAGGATTCGTATTTCACTTCGCTCACCTTAGTTGGGGTTCGAAGGACCTTTGAAATAAGGGCTCGCAACTTTATTAGCTAGGGCCGCTCGTAGGGCGAATATAGGGCAATGAGAATCAATCAACAACTACTGTAGCTACGGTAAGCTAGGATTAAGGTTAGTTAAGCGGTTTAGGGATAGTTTGGTAAGCAAGTTTAGCTAGTTTAGGGAAATCAGTAGTGGAGAAACCGCTAGTTCAGTGGAGTTCAAGCTCGCGTAGAACACTTCCTTTTTGTACGCTCAGTTTTTTGTCCAAGAGGGGATAATCTTTCCTTCTTTCCGTTCGACTCAAACAAGCAGTAGTTCCTTTTGGAACTATTACTAAGTGAGATGCCAACTTGAAAGTGATATTTAAGATGGGTTTTTAAGCGCCCAACAGATCCATATGATGCCCACAATTAATAGGTCTTCCGGAGGGGTAGACCGACCACTATATCTGACAATAAATAGTAGAGATCTAGTTCATGGATCCTAGCTGCAACCAAACATCGTTTGCATTCTATTCCTAGTATAAAGAAAGAATAGAAGAGATGCGCACTGGAAGAAGACTCTACTTCTTAGTGGATAGAAGAAAAATAGATTACCATTGGTTGTCTATATATTTTTTCAGGAAGGTAAAGTACAATGGGAGCTATAAAAATAATGATTGCAGAATAGGAACACTCCAACTTTAGAGCCACCTACTGCAAGGAATAAAAACATATAATTGGATGCTTGAGGCCTCTCGGAATTGAATTGCATTTCAGTCTGATTAGTCAGATGTTGTTGAGCCAATGGGTGGAATACCCATTGCCAAATACACGGCACTAATCGGTTGAGACAGCAATACAAGTGCGACTATGGTTAGTCCAGCTTAGTAAAGCTAGCAAATAGCCATCACACCCAATCCAGAGTCATAAGCGGTGGTCACAGAATCTGCCACGCTAGCTTATACAGGCAGATTTCCGTAGGAGAGAAGGAAGAGGGGGAAGGAGAGGCGCTCTGCTCCCTTGGCAGCAAAATAACCACCCCTAACTAGTGGCGCGATTCTGAGAATTGCGCCACCAATTAGGGGCGGTTCTTTTGCTGCCAAGGGAGCAGAGCGCCGCTCCCTCCCCCTCTTCCTTCATCATTATATATATGTTATAATTATCATTTAGAATCACGCCACTAGTTAAGGGCGGTTCTTTTGCTTCCAAGGGAGGGAGCGCTCCGCTCGCTCCCCCTCTTCCTTCATCATTATATATATGTTATAATTATCATTTAAGATAATATATATATTCACAATATTTTTATCATAAGCGATGGTCCGACAGAATCTGCCACGCCAGCTTATACAGGAAGATTTCCGTAGGAGAGAAGGAAGAGGGGGAAGGAGCGGCGCTCCACTCCCTTGGCAGAAAAATAAATGCCCCTAACTAGTGGCACGATTCTGAGAATCGCGCTACCAGTTAGGGGCGATTCTTTTGCTGCCAAGGGAGCAGAGCACCCATAGAATTGGTTTTGTTATGGGTGCTTTAATAGAATCCCAATTTCTATTTAATATAAAGGGTTTCCATCTCGAACCACGCCTGTTGGATGATCTGCATCATATCTTGTCATCCTACCATCCAACGCTGTCATTAGGGAAGCTCAAGCCTCTATGTTCAAACCATCGCCTCTGGAGTAGGCCTATATGTCTTATTAACAAAAAAATATATGTTTTTTTTCATGAAGAGGTGTACTCAAATGATCCTAGGTAAGGTAAGGTGAGTTGTACAAACAAGAATACAATTTTCATACATAAGACTTGGGGTTTCGACTTCAACAAAGTTCTGAGGTAAAAGTCTAAATAGCGTATAACACAACAACTCAAGATAGGGAAAGCTCTCAGATAAGAGGCCACTCAGTGAACCAATGGTTATTATTTATCATACAAACAAAAAAACTCTGTAAATGGTTTCTTTTGAAATGGACCCGTCAATACATAAAACAATGGTACTGTAAATAACCATGCATAAACTTATCTTCATTTTCTGAATGCAATCTTTAATCCAATGTCAATTCCTCCTCGAACTTCAAATTATTCATCTAGAGCTTTGCCAAATTATCAGTTAATACTCTGAATCCTTCAATCGACGCCGCTACAATGCTATCAGCCATGGAAGTTTACTTAAACATTGGAATTTTCGTGGGAAACGAGATAGGTTGTAAAGTTAAAGACCGCTTAGAAGAAACTGAAATATTGTTCATCATGATGCCATAATTCGTGCATCCAATAAATGAATTTTCCAATGCAAGTGATTGCGCAGGCTCCATTCAAAAAGATATTTAATACAATCTGGAATTTCAATTCTAAACATATCTTTTTAAGACAAAGTATAATAGGATTAACCAGAAACATGACCCAATAATCAGTCAATTCCCCAGCTTTAGACGCCCTCATCAACATCTCGTATAGCATCTAAGCTATCCATTTATTCCAACAGTTTATGATCCAACCATGAAAGTAGCAGCGGTGAAGATGGCTATAAGAATAGTTTCAATGAAAGTTTGTCCATGAAGGTTTCCCTCTTTACTTGTCTGGTCGCCTCTGTATTTGTTTCAGGTACTATCTCTGCTCCATTCGATTTCTGAGTTCTCCAAAGATAAATATTTTAATGTATTTCAGCCATGATTTCCCTCTGACCTCACACATTAGGGGGCATCTGTTATCCACCTGAATGGCAATTCTCCGTCTGAGTGCCGACATTCACTATGTTGGCACACAAAAGGACATTTATGGATTGAGGGTTGCCTAAAACACTATAGATGGGCATATTATGAACTACATTTATCATCCATCCAGCTGGTTATTTTTACTTTTAAATATGTCAAGTCCTATATGCGACTCTTCCTATATGCAACTCGCGTGTTGTACGTAAGTATCGGTTATTGCATCTCGCATACAGATTTGTACACGGGTTACCCTTAGAGAAACTCGCGTGTCATACGCGAGTTGCCAGTATTGATACCCGCATACACCTTCCTTCGACATTAAAAATAATAAATCATGATTATCTGAGATTTGTTAAGCCATTAACCATAATCACCTTAACTGTCTCAACCTCCTCAACCCTCGAAACTACCTTATTTCACCAAGTATAAATAAAGGCCTTGGGGAGGGTGTTAATTATATAGATAATGGAGAGCAAAGTTATGCTGGTGGAGTCTATTCAGAAGTATTTGGAGCAGTGGAACTCAGGATCCTTTGGTTGCAGAGGAGTCCTTGTCTCAAGAGTTGGGTTGTAATTTGAACTCATTCATTATTGTTAATAAAGAGAATCCTTCTTCCATATGTGTCTTGACTTTCTTTCATGTATCATGGTTTGATGAAGACTTGTGATTAAGCACTCTGTATATGATTTATCTAACCTGTTTTATATACATGTATCATCTTGTATTTGGAGGATTTTCTCTTGACAGGTGAAGGAGAAGCATCCCAGAAGGCTTTGGAGGAGAAGCAGAGCGGAAGAGGACAAAGCTAGGATCAACCGTCTTGTATCGAGTGAGTCTTTTCTATCCTCCTATTTCCTTTTCTGTACTCTAGAGTCGATTGCCTACAAGTTTCATGAGTACGTTGGTAACCCCAGACCTTCGGTTATAAGGTGTTTATTCCTGTACAATAGAAAGGTAAGGACAACTTAAGACACTTTGACTTAGTAAACAATGACCGACATATTCTGCAGAAGATGAATTAATTTCCAGAATAGGTAGTATTTAACTAGCCTACAATTTATTTATTTTTTGAATTTTGGGGACATTACAAGTGGTATCAGAGCCCATTTCAACACTAAGAGGCCTAATGGGCATGCCAAACATTTATTCCAGAAAATAAATTATGTTTTTAAAATTTTCTAACTAACAAAAAATTTCTTGTTATTAAAATTTTAAATTGTAGGATTCAAAGAATACTTCAAATGATGAACACGAAGAAGACAACACTTGGCAAGGAAAACTGACTACCCCCACATGAGAAGAAGAACCGGTGGTTGAATTAAATTCGGATATATTGTAAACCACACAAAGTCTTCAAGCAAACTTATAGAGTTTCAAGGATGATAATATGAATGAAATAAAAGAACAACAAGCAATTAATGAAGCTTTGCTACGGAACATGATGGGAGGAAGCTCGCATGGAAAACCCACTCATCCAACCAACAAGACTAAGAAAGAGTTATGTCATAAATGATCCAGTATCCCAAAGGAAGAAGGAAAGGAAGAACATGCCCCTGAACCTCTAGAAAGAGATTATCATAGTATTTCTAGTGATAATTCCGTTTCTCCTTGCAAAAAGAAACAGAGGAATGATGACAACCTCCAAGGAGAGTTCAGAAAGATAAGAGCCCCAACCTATGAAGGAGAGATGAACACTGGGGAAAAGCTAAATAATGGCTTCTTGGTATGAGAAAATAATTCCGAGTACAAAACTACTCGAGTGAGATGCAATCTCATCTAGCCATCTATAATTTAAATGGAAAAGTAGCTAGATGGTGGAGAGACCTAAAGAATACCAATAAAGATGAGGTAAAAGAAATACGATGAAGTAACTTCCATAGAATATTTCAGGAGAAATACATGTCTGAAATATTCTTCGAAAGGAAGGTGAAAGAGTTTCATGAGTTAAGAAAGGGTCCAATGACCATGGATGCTTTTTTAACAGATCTTTGGATATGTTTCATTATGTACCATACATAAAGGATGGGAAAGTGAAAATACTATATTTTTTAGGATGTCTTCCTCCCAACTTTAGGGAGAGGGTTGAATTTGACATGCCTGAAACATTGGACACCAACCTACAAAAGGCTGGCTTTATTATGAGCATGGGAAACTGAGGCAAGAAAACATCAAGAGAAGTAGAGATAGTTCTAGGACCTTCTCGGACAACCGCAAACCGGGTTTCAACCCATCGCCTTATAGAAAACAGAACAACAATTTTTCAACCAATAATAATTTCAATAAGAAAGGTACGAAGCCATATGGACCATCTCCAAATGCTAACAAACTAGAAACAAATGGGGGAGCTAATGTGGCCCTGCTGCAAATCAAATGCTGGAAATTCCAAGGGCCCCATTATGCTTGATACTGTAAGAATAATACCAATGGAGTCTTGCACAACTTACAAGAAGAACCAATGGTAGAGGACATAGTAGGAACAACAAGGATTTATGCATCCTTGGATGGATGACAGGAATACCATTAGGATACCATGATTGAGATAGAAGGTAAGGTTTCCAACACTTTTATTTCAATATTGATTGAACTCGATGCTTGCCGAAGCTATCTATCACCTAAAATTGTTGATTTATGCAAAGTAGAAAAGGTAAAACATGAGAAACCCTGGCTGGTGCAATTAGCCACAGGTACAAAATGAAATGTTTCTTAAATAGTTAGAGATTGTGAGGTAAGCCTAAATGGTTTTCCTACTAGGATAAATCTAAATATTTTACCCTTAGGATCGTATGATATACTTATCGGCATGGAATGGTTGGAACAACACCATGTCATGCTTGATTGTTTACATAAGTCAATATTGTGTACAAATAACCAAGGGAATCAGGTAAAGATTCAAGGAATACCTAAGAAAGTTTCCGTAAGACATATATCCTCTATACAAGAAAAGAAGTGAATTAGGAAAGGTTGCAAACAGTTTGGAGTAAACATCTAGGACATAGAAGATGAAAGAGAACAACACATCAAGGAATTTATAGTTCTCGTAGAATTCACGAATGTAATTTCAAAGGAGATACAGGGTTACCACTGAAACGAGACCTAAAGTTTTCCATAGAACTCACACCAGTGTTAGTTACGGCTTCAAATGCCCCTTACCACATGAGTGCACTAGAGTTGGTGGAACTCAAACTGTAGTTGCAGGAGTTTATTGGGAAGGGATATATCTAATCAAGTGCGTCCCCTTGGGGAGAACTGATACTTTTTGTAAAGAAGAAGGACTATATGATGTGGATGTGCATCAATTACAGCTAACTTAACAAGATGACCATCAAGAACCGATACCCACTCCTTAGGATCGATGACTTTTTCGATCAAGTAGGAGGAGCCAATATTTTTTCGAATATCGACCTACGATCTAGATACCATTAGGTATGGATTCACGATGAGGATATTCATAAAACCACCTTTCATACGAGGTACAACCACTACGAGTTTATAGTAATGCCATTCGGGTTGACCAATGCACCCACGAACTTTATGTGTGGTGAACAATATCTTCAGTAAATACCTGGATAAATCTATTTTTGTCTTTATAGAAGACATCCTAGTTTAATCTAAGAGTAAAGAGGAACATGAGGATCATCTTTGCATAGTGCTACAGGTGTTACGAAAACACCAGCTCTATGCCAAGTTTAGTGAATGTGATTTTTACAAACCACAGATATAGTACTTGGGTCACATCATCTCTGAGAAGGGAATAGCTATGGACCCGGAAAATATTAAAGCCATAGAGGATTGGCATACCCCCACTAGTATCACTGACACTATTTCATTTTTGTGATTAGTTGGTTACTACTGAAAGTTCATTGAGAAATTTTCGAGGATAGCTTGACCCATGACCTCTTTGCAAACAAAGGAGAAAAATTTCTTAAGGACGACCAAGTGCCAGAAATTTTTTTCAAAAGCTTAAACAACATTTGACGACTGCACCAATACTACAAATCATGGTTCCCGATGGGGATTTTGTTGTTTGCAACAGATGCAAGCAAGGATGGTCTCGGAGGAGTCCTCTTGCATAATGATTTTGTGATCTGTTTTGAATCATGAAAGTTAAAAGAACATGAACATAACTACCCTACCCATGATCTTGAGCTAACATCCATCATCCATGCCTCAAAGATATGGAGGCACTACCTAATGGAGAAGAAATTCCTTCTGAGAATAGACAATATGAGTCTAAACTATTTATTTGAGCAACCAGATCTGAATTCCAGGTAGGCTATATGGTTGGATTTTCTTAGTGAGTACCATTTCGACCTAAAACATATAAAGGGCAAGGAAAATAAAATTTTTGATTCTTTAATCCAATGAGCTCATATGTTATATGAGGTGACTTTAAGTGAAACAGATTTGGATTTACATGAGAGGATTAGAATGACCAATGGAGTTGACCCTTTCTATGTTTTAATCGTTAAGAATTTCCAAAAGGAGAGGTTGTTTCAACAAAAAAAGGAGTACAAGATAGACGAAGCGGGACTGTTGTGGTCCAAAGAAATATTATATGTTCCAGAAGGAGGTACATCAAGTCCAGCATCCTCATGGAATCAGACACCCTACTCAGGGAATCTAGGATATCAAAAGATGATATCCGCGGTAAAGACACACTTTTTCTATCTTAATTTAAAGGCCGACATAGCATTGTTTATTGCAAAATTTTAAGAATGTCAGCTGGTCAAAGCTAAACACGATCATCCTTCGAGATTACTGCAGCCATTACCCATTCCGGAATGAAAGTGGGAGTTCATTAGTACGGATTTTAGTATAGGTATACCAAAGAGTAAGAATCAAAATGATTATATATTTGTAGTAGTTGACAAGTTTTCAAAAGTAGCACACTTCATTCTAGTGAAGTTGACCTACAAGGCAGTACACATTGTTGAACTATTCTTAAAACAGATATTCAGATAGCATGGAATACCCAAGGAAATCATCTCAGATCGAGATACAAATTTTACCACAAACTTTTGGAGATCCTTATTCTTCGGATTAGAGACATAGTTGAACTTTAAGACTTCTTACCACCCGCAGAGAGACAGGAACATAGAACAGATATACCAGATTTTAGAGGACATGCTAAGGATGTATGTCATGAACAACCCCACCAAGTGGGAAGATCACCTACATTTTGTAGAGTTTGCATATAACAAAGGATACCAAACCTTCGCCAAGATGAGTCCCTTCGAGGTACTCTATGGACAAAAGTGTAGAACACCGGTTACTTAGGATAGCCTAGTGAATCGACTCATGTTAGGGACTGACTTACTAAAATACTTGGAGAAGTTCGTTACCAAGGTCCAACTAAACCTTAAATAAGAAAAATACCTCCATAAGAGTTATGAGGATAAGAAAAGAAAAGATAAATATTATTAGATAAGGTGACCATGTTTACTTGAAAGTAAAAGCAAAATGATGCTCATTGATCTTGGGAAGGTGTGGAAAGTTAGCACCAATATTTTGTGGACCCTTTGAGATACTGTCCAAGAGAGGGCCAATGGCATATGAACTAGATTTACCTGCTCACATAAGAGTTCATAATGTTTTTCACACATCCTTATTAAGGACATATGTATATGATACTAAACATGTGATTGATTAGTTCTTGTTACAGGTCGAACCTAAAGGGGAGTTTGTACCTGAACCCCTTCATATATTGGATAAGAGAGAGGTGCATCTCATGAAGCATACCATAGTCCAGTTGAAAGTGCAATGGAAGCACTTTGAGTCCGATGAGGATACTTGGGAGAATGAAGCCACCATGAGAGAGGCTTACCCTGCCTTGTTTTATGATTTCATTCTGAGTCCCTAGAACACTAGGGACAGTGTTGTTCTAAGCGGGGAGGGATGTAACACCCAAAAAATTTTGACCTAACACTTATGGGAATAAGCTCCATTGCTTATGATGTTGATTTGATGTTTTATTTTGTATATTGGGCATAAAACCCCACTGCACATGAGAATGATGATTTGTTTTATATATTGGACGTAAGCTAATTGCATATGTTTTATGTATACAATTTCATGTGTTGGGCATGGACCCTGAAGCACATAATTGATGCGATGTTTGTGTTGAACGTAAGCTCATAGGCACATGAGTATTTGATGTTTTTTGTTGACTGATCAAATCTAGAACACATGAGTATTCAATGTTTGTGTTGAGCGAGAGGCTATAGAACGCGTGAGTATTTTAATGTTTATGTTGGGAAAGAGTCTCTAGAGCACATGAGTTATGAAACCTATGTGTTGAGAAGGAAGCTCTGAAGCACATGAAAAGGTAAGAATTGGAAGTGTTGGGCATAAGCCCTAGACCATTCCAAGTTGATGTTGAGCATAAGCTCTGGAACATCGTATCCTAGGCCAGTGTATCTCTAGGTGTATCCTACAAATCCATCCTAGAATTAGTATTGAGCAAGGAGCTCTGGAAATGCACTAAGTTTGTAACTCCCTATTTTTTAGCGTTGAGTATGGGGTCTGGATAAATGCTAGGGGTTACTTAAAAATTAGTATGTTGAGTGAAAATGACTCTGATAAAACATTGATCGTATCTTACTTATTTTTAAGTGCTTAAATGAAATTTCAAATTTCTATACCTCATCAAGTACTAAAGAACTACCATGTTAAACGAGGTAATCCAACATGAAAGGAGGTTTAGAGTTGCCTAACCTAGTTGACCTAACCCCTACCTAAAGGCCTTAATAAAGAAGTGACTATAAACTAAAAATACAAGTGTCATGTTATTAGGGATCATGCTATATGATACCTAAAGTAAAAATGTTAACAAAGATATATATAAATATATAGTTTATACATAATATGTATAAAAGAGTAAGCACAAGTAATAATGCTAGTAACTATGAATAATAATGAAAGGGTCTATATATTATTATTATTACTAATGTAATTAAATATTAAATACCTACAAGAGTCAAAGTAGGAACTAGTCAAAAGTTCCTCAATTAAATTTACCTAAATTAACTAAAAAGGGTTATTTCAAGAAAGCAAATGATTCTTGATTTAACTGCCCCGTTTCCTGAAAATGCTGGTTTATAAAGACCCAAGCCAAAGAGAGGCTTGGGGATCTTTTGATTGTTCTATGATTCTACCTGATTATTCTCAAGAGAGTTCTTGGAGAGCATTTTTTCCCAAGAGGAAAAGAAAATTGATACAGAACCTGTTATCCCAGATGGGGAATCCTTACCTTAGGAGCTCTAAGCTAATTGCATGTTGGAACTAGCTCGGGGGGATCTAGATTGAAACCAAGAACGGTTTCGAGTCATGGTTGAGTCGAACGTGGTAGTTCCTAAGTTATTCAGTTATCTGAACAGAGGTTAGAACTGTCTATGTCCTTGTTAATGTTGTTTGTTTGAGCATGCAGGGTTTCCAGCCATTAAAATAGCTTCAACTTGCAGGTATGAGGTTTTTTATCTTCCTTATAATTTAAATAGATTATCTTATTAAGTGAATGGATTAACTTATGGAAGCATAAATAGTACTCGTCTACTGTAGCTAGGTTATTTTGTTTACTTAAACATGATTTCTAGTTAAGGAAATATAGATCTTATTCATATTATGTAATGATAGACTGTCACCTATAGTTTTATCAGTTTTCAAAACCATAGGAGAATATGGTCTCTGTTATTTCTTCATTATTCTTTCATCATTTAGATGTTAAATTCAATCTTCTATAAAGGGCATATTTGTTTTAACAGAGTCCATATTAATTAAGTTAGTTAGATTTCCTGGTTATTGTTCGACTTAAATACAAGAGTAAAAATAGAGTTCATATGTATATAAACCACATTAAAATTAACTAATAAACTATCAACCAAAGAACTAATTAAAATCCAACTCTACATCTTCCACTGCTGACAGATTTCATATTGTCAGCGTGCTTATTATTTCACCCATCGAAACTATTATGCATAACTGTGCATAAAACATAAATTTAAATACCATTTCAATACTCAAACTTAAACCATTACAGCATAAATAAGATAACAAAATTAACATAATTAAACCCTAAACCTACAAATAAACACATCGAATATAATTCTAAAACAAACCCCAAACAATAATTTCCATTATAAAATTATCTGCATAACATGCCATCCATTGAGACCTATTAAGGTTCGTCCATAGGTCTAAGTATTATATCAGATATCTCTACTATTTACTACCAAACCTAAGAACCAATTTTATACATAATACAAGACAACTATTAAACAACGTCTTCATTTAAAGGAGCCGGGATCGAATCCTGTTGGCATCTCTACTAAAATAAAAACCACACACACTGTATTGAAACACCAATCCACGCGTTAGACAAGCCAAGATCGAATATTATAGAAGCACCTTATTTACAAATGAAAAATAAATCAAACACTCACCTAGGAATCGAATCCTGTTGGGGTCAATTTTAAAACATCAGATATAAATTACGCTAACAGAACCAAATACATAGAGTAACATCCAACAAACTATACACAAGCTTCATATTCACATGAGGGTGTAATCATAGCTATCAAAGATCGACTATAAACCCAGTCTTAAACCATAATCGAAATCGCTATTGTGTCACAACTCTACATGAAATAAAACAATAGAATATGCATGCTACGTTTCCATATTAAGGCTCATGGCCAAGAGGTAAAACCCTGCCATAATCAACATTAAAAACAAACCCAAACCATTTTAAACTCCAAAAGAATTAATTAAACCCTAAGGTCAGTGTTGTTACACCCACGACATCTACAATATATATGCAGGAGTATGCCAAGCTAAGGACCATAGTTGTCACGTCTCCACCCCTCTACCAGAGAGAGGACGCGACTATACTGCTATCTAATTTGGGTAATCTAGCCCCATGAATGTGATATAAAATGCATTGAAGTAAAAACATACACAAATGCATGAATATTTAACCTACAACGGAAGAAAAATACATTCCATTCAAGCATTTAACATGTTCATCATAATTCATTTAAGAAAATAGAAGTGCAGAGATGTAAACACAAAAACACTTATCTTGGAAGCGAAGCTCGTCTCGCAACCAGCTATGTCCCTGCAACGTTCCACCTAACCATAAGACACCGTGCTCATCAATCTCTCAGCAGCACTGCCACCCTCGACCTGGGCATGATTCCCAAAAGGAATAAGGAACATTAGGAGGCTCACACATAGCCAAGGATACCACAAAATTCAGCCAACCCAACACAGTTGGGTTTATCAAGGTTCAAAGGAGCTAGAAAGTCTGACTACTAAGCTAGTGAGCTCAACCATAGAGTTGTGGACACCTGCACCATATCTATCCTGGCTTCTAGAACATTTACACACCCAACACAAGGAAGCACCCCCTTCTCTGCTACACAGTCCCTTAGGCTATGCCTTCCCTTCCAGTGCTATTTAGGGTGTGAAAAGAAGGAAACTAGCCCCCTAGATCTGTCTGTGAGGTCCCTTCACATACTAGGTTTATCAATATAGTCAAAACCCATTTCCACTCCCAATTCAATTCATACCAAAGAAAAAATGCATACATAGCAAGGTACACAATTCTGGGTTGAGGAAAATAGTTTTGGCAACAAAATGAATTTCCAAGATGAGTGAAACTATCCCCCCTAAAAGCAATTCAATTTCCAGGGATGTTTTGGCCCTAACGTGGCCAAAACAGACTCAACAACACCCAAGAAAATGTGGTCTCTCCTCCAATTCGCTGGGCAACACAAAAACAGTTTGTCTTAGCCAGGTAATGAGGATAAACAACAGCAAATCCGTCAAACAAAGAGCCCAGCCCTTGAAATTTTCCCAATCGACTTCCTAGACATGGAAAAACTCCAGAACCTGCAAAAACGTGATTGGGAGAAACATATTGCTCCCCGAATTGAAATCCCATGTGAGGAAATCAACTGCCTGCATGCATGAGGAAAAATGCAACTACCAATGCATGAGGGTGAGCTATGACTACCTCTATGAGTGAAGAATGTGGCTCTCTTCCTCCACATGAGGGTAATGGGTGAGAGATCTCCCTTGGGAAAGTGTGTGGCCAAAGTCTGCCATCCCTGCCAGAATCGACGGTTGCCCATACTCCCCTTTCCCTAAGGCAATAATTTCCCAACTACTCCTTGGAGAGTTAAGTGGTAGGTTGAATAAGACAAGAAAGTAGTTGCCAACTATTTTGGGTTCTTTTATTGAAATTTGTATTTTTCCTATTGGGCCACGTTTAAATATCCCCCCCCCCCCCTTATCCTTATTTTTCCTATTGGTCAAAACCGGGGTGTTACAATAGCNACATTTATAAACATCTACAAGCAAAATTCACACATTCATGATTTGACAAGGTGCCATTGCAAGCAATGGCATATCCACTCCATAGTATCATAGCATTTAAAAACCAAAATGCAGAATTCTCCATTAAAATCAAACCATACGTTTAAAATACAAAACCAAAAATGATTTTATGGTTGATTTTTCTTCTGGAAAGACATGGCTCAAAGTATCCATACTTAAACCAACATCGAAATGATATTTACAAATGCACCTTGAATGCCCATTATGACAAGGGACCCATATAGTTGAACCCATAACTAAAATATTCACAACATTAACCTTTTCAACATAAAGCTTAGCACTTTATTAATCATTACACACAGAGGTAAAAGGCATATGTTATCACAGGGCTTACCCATGGAGGGATATCATCGATAGTCATGCTAACCACCAACGAGCCACGAATGGAATCCACCCTATCACCTGCAAATCGAAACAAAGCACCATTAGAAGTATGTTAATCCTCAAAATGAAGCAAAAAAATGAAATTACACTGCAAAACCAGACTAAGAGCAGACCTTCTAGTATAGAGTGAGCCTGTTACCTCACCTAGTGTTGAACCTCGAGAGCCAAACCATGCAGACATCCAAACATAAGAGCCAAATGAATCCCAAACAACGATAGACCAGCGGCTTATGAGACATAAATGTGACAGCTTGTCTCCCATCAGCAACATTATTTTTACCCACTTTCATATAGTCCAAAACCCAACGTCTGCAATTTTTCTCTAAATTCCCATCAAAAACCCTTGCTGGCATAGTTAATCCAAAGATTAATGGCATATGGAATATGCCATGAAGCGTTTGTCACATAAACCATAGTATTTACAAAACTTAACATACTATTTTCCAAGTCTTATGACTTAATCCTATAACCCTAGGCTTTACACCTTGTCATTTACATGTTATAAATACATATCAAAATGATACAAATTATCATAGTCTTAATCCACAATAATAATGTCAACCATAAATATTTAGATCTTCCAACCCCAACTTTGCATAAACAATGGCAATAGGAATAGTTAGGCTAGGGATTTAGTCCTTTTGTCTTCGATAGGAATAGGATAGTCTAGCATAGATAGCATGCCGCAGGATCTCACATTTAGTTTTCATATCTAGATTCCTCCAACAAAGGAACCTGCGCAAAAAGGAGAAGTTTGCTAAGTAAACCCCATAACAGCAGGTAGAACCATTGACCTCTCCAAGTGGTCCCATAAGGGATACAAATCCCGCCACTCGACCCCTTGACAGTTAAAGGCAAGTCAAAAATTTCAATAAATAAATCCATAAACAATGAACAAAATAGATAACTAGGAAGTAAGATACAACTGAACGAGCATATGCACACGTATGATAAATAGTAATCACTAGGAGAGTAATCATTTGAACTAGTTTGAGTAATATAAGCATAGTGCATAATTACATAAACATTACATAGGAAAACACATAGAAAGGTAAGGACAACTTAAGACACTTCGGCATAGTAAACAATGACCTCCATATTCCACAGAAGATGAAGTAATGTCCATAATAGGTAGTATTTAACTAGCCTACATTTTTTTTTCGAATTTTGGGGACATTACAACATTGTCTTCATCATGGTGGTTCAGTGAACAGGCTCGGGGGTCTTAAAGCAAGTAACCTTGGCTTCTTTCAAGAGACAGTTGGGAGGAACGGTCTTCTTTGGGTGTTTTTCCACTTTGAAGTTAATAGGTTCTATATTGCTACTGGTTTATTATCTTAAATTCATTGTCTGATTATTTTTTAAGGATATATGTATGTTAAAAGTTTCAAGTCTTATTGATAGATTTTGAAATAAATAGGAAAAATTATTTCTTGTAAATTTCTAGTTAAGTACAGAAAAATGGATTTTACTTTTTAAAATAGTTTTTCTTAGTAGAATTTATATATTATAGTATTACATATTATACATAGAAAATGAACAATTAGTATTCCTCTAGTTCTTCTTTTAAACCCTTGTAGAATTAACCAAAAATTTATAAACAATGTTTTCTTTAAACCAAACTATGAAACTCTTTTTACAGATAGGGTTTAAGATTCATATATATATATAGCCGAAGGGATTATATTTTAAATTTCAAAACAATCTAGGGTCAACTTTATACAATTAACAAATGATAGACTCATTTCAACCATAAAATCAAACTAACTTACTATCTAATCTAAAAACATGATGGCTTCCAGCCAAGGTTCGATACTTGTAAAAATAAATTATATATTAATATTTACAGTTGAAAAGATTAATAATTTACTCAAGTATAAACTCACACAACTGAAATGCCTAGTGTTTTATCAACCCAGAATTATTTTGCATACAGCCGAAAGGCTTGTCATTATTCAAAAATGATTTTTGGGTTAACAATTTACAAAATAATTGCAATCTTAGATTCATGCCTTAAACCATTTTTTTTATAAATCAGAACTTCCTCATTTAAGGAGTTAACACAGGTCGCGATTTCAAGGTCTATAGGGTTAATTTCGAGGTCACATTTATAATAAACCAAAAATTTACAACGAAAACACCCTAGTCCTTCAATATCTAAAACTTACACCGAAATCCCTAAAACTTACACAACATTCTAAACCAAGCATTTCACATAATATTTAAAAAAACATATACCAATTTTAGAGTAGGATCAAGAGTTAAAATCGTAATAGCAAATGGACAGAGTAGAGAAGTTACGTAAGATATAAACAAAGTAATAAAATTGTATATCACTTACAGTATAGAGTCGAGAGCGAAACAAAGGTTTAAAACCAAAATAAAATTGCAGTACTGTATTGCTTAAACGTTGACAAAAATTTACAATAAGAATTTCGAAGGGCTGAAATACATTTCCCCACAGACTCCACAATCTACGACAAAAAGGTTTTTTTATATATATTAACTTTTTATAAAACCCCAAGGAAGCCCATAGGCTTGGAAACAGATTAAATCCCTGCCATTAACGTCATAAAGGAAAACAAAGAAGAGTGTAACATTTCAACTAAAGGGCTCGTACAATCCAAACGAAGCCAAAAGCCCGAGAGACAACTATGTTCCAACTTTTCCATATCGTCAAGGACCGTAGGGTTAAGGATGCAAGGTCTTACCAGACCCTTTAACACCGACCACCCTTGACCCAAACTCTTTCCAAAACAAACATTTCAGAAAACGACCGTCGAAACCACCTACAAAAACAAATAATGATTAAGGGTTAAAAATTTTCGAAGTACAGTGTAATTATAAAATACGTTACAACAACTAAAAAATGAACTCTACAAAAGCTTACCTTCATCGACATTTTTCTCTACAAGAGCCGAAGCATGGAGTCAAATACAGTTGGTGTGGTGATGATTTAACGTAGGAGTAAAATGTTGGCATGCATAGAATCGAATGTTGGAAGGGCCAAGAGCCTTCGGCTCTCACCACCAAGCCACAATGCAAAAGAGTAATGCAAAAGACCAAAACCATTGGGTTTTTGGTTAGGGTTAAAACCCTTTTTCCAGCTAGCTAGCACCTTAGAGACCTTCATGTGGGCATGCTAAAACTTCCACCTACCTCCACGTTGATTGAAACTCTTCACCCAGTTCTCTATAGTTCAAAACAAGTTTTTTGAAAATCCATGGTATAATTTTTTACAACAAGGTTCAATCCTTTTAGGACTCTGACCTTTTCTCTTTTGCAATATGAAATCACCTTTGAAACCTCTTGATTCTTTAGTCTTTGCTTGTCATCCTAGGTTCGTAGTTGTTTAGGTTTCTTGGGATGAAGGTAACCCATCTCTTTAAGACACCTGCAAAAAGTATACATTTTTTACAAGCATTAGCTTTTAGAATCTAAGTAAGACCTTTAGCCTGTAACCCTAGCAGCTAAATAGGATTAGTAAGCAAAGGGTTGAAAATGTAAAGAAAACATGACGAATCTATATAAGTTAAACACCTAAACTGTAAACTTATGACAAACAAGCTTGATATATTACAACAATTGAAAACAAGTAATTTATCATAAGTCTCAAAAGACGCATTCAGTAGAATATCATATGAATCATTATGCATAAATCTTATTCAAGTTTATTTAAGTTTCATTTTCATGGAAATTTTAAGTATTTAAGCTAAATCCTAAGTTAAAATTCAAAATAAAAAGTTTATAGTGTACCACATTAGGACTTTTAATGATCTAAATCATATGTATTAAATATGTTTTTTAGTTATGGATATTAAGAATTGTTACTACTTTTAATTTCCAAAACTGTGATTTCATTAAAGGTATTAAAAAATATCATAAAGAGAGTTAAGTAAATCTCCTTCGTGTAGGTACACAATAAAGAAACAAATCTCTGTCATGAAACTACCTAATAAAGAAACTACCACTTTTATTAGTAGGTATGAGGAAATCAAAGTTCAAGAAGAAGAGGGAGATACCTCAATTTTACATTAGTGTGATGAAATTCGATTTAATATAGGAAAGAGACTTGAAACTTTTAGAATTGAGCAACTTATTCTGATTATTTTTTAAAATAAAGGTTAAGTACAATGTGTATCTTCGTGTATGTGGAGTATTTTGTAACTTTTTGTGTTTGACATAGAACAAATGGAACTTGTGAGTTTTGGATGACTGTCATATTTTAGTTATTTGAATTATTTTGGATTTGAGTGATGATTGTGATTTGCATATAGAAGACACTATAAAATGGAGTTGGATAAACTCTAGACCATTCACAGGGACTTCTCTTAGTGAATCTCTCACATAGCACGTGTGATCATGGGATATTAAAGAATACCCTTAATTTCAAGAGATATTGACCCAAACTCTTTTTGTTGAAACCCCCTCCCAATACTTAAAACCTCCTTCCCGCCCCTTTTTATACCTCAATCCTTATAAACCACCCTACCCACCCCCACCTTAAACCCCTCATGCCCCCAATACCTACAATATATTGGTTTGATTTTTTATAATTTTAAAACCCACAATATGAACTAACGTGATAGGATATTGGTAAACAAGTGAAGCCCCCGTGAGACCATTTGCACCTTTCACGACAAGTTTGGCCAGTGTTAGAATAATCAACCCATACTTACCTACCTTAGACATTAATTAATTCATTTTTGTCTTATTTTCCTAGTTTCTTATATTCCACTCTATGCAAGTTGTCTTCTACATGTCATAGAAGTCAAACTTGCTAAAAATGAGTCATGGAGCGCTTAGGAAACCGCCCGGAAACCATATTTATCATGGCTGCTTTATTCCAGATCCTCCAAAGCGCATATCTTCTTTTTCTGCAAAGATGCCTGTTTTATTTAGAAATAAGGCAAAAGGGAAAGTAAGACTAGGTGTAGTTGACTTGATTTTTGCCCACATCATCCTCCATCCTTTTCTCTTAATAAAATCATGTATGAGTTGTATTTCGATCCCTTGTTAGATTTCCTACTTGACTTTTCCAATTTGTGAGCGTCTAAGTGGATTTGGAAACTGCTTTATGCACCTATGGGGGATTTGACTAGATTTAGTAAGCCTACTTTTTGACTATTTCGAATGGCATCCTTCTGCATCCGAATCTCTCATGTAATTATATATTGCATCAACCTATGACTTCACAAGTTTGGCTATTGTACACTTATTCAATACAGATTAGTGTTATGCTCCAATTTTAGTCTCCTTTGTTGGCAATTTTGCATGTTTGATTAACAATTTTGTGAGTGTAATTGTTCTATCACTTGGGTTCAATTTCCACATGGTATTAGAGCCTTTGTAGATCAATTTCTCTCCTTCCATATTGCTATTGTAGGTTCGACACCTTGACTGGGAGCATATTCTGCTGACTGAAAGGCACGGTTTTTGAGCTATGGATCAATCTCAGAAGATCATCTTGACTCCATTTAATTTCTTTGAATGGAAAGTTGAGATGGAGATATTGTTGAGAGCGAAAGGTATCTATAGGGTGACTATGGCAACTGACACAGAGCCCAATGCAGTTGCAGAGAAAATAAAATGGCACAACAGGAGGGATGAGGCCTATGGTATTTTGTGTCTGAGCATTTCAAGAGACCTCCTCTTCCATCTTAATGGATTGACATCACCTAATGAAGTGTGGGAGAAGCTTGTAGAGATTTTTGGTAAGACGGATGAGATGAGAGGACATCAAATCAAGAATGAATTGATCTCTTTGAGTCCCAGCAGCTTCAAATCCTTGCAACTCTATTTTTCCAAGTTTAAAGCCCTTGTTTTGCAACTAAAACAATGTGGAATTGAAAAGAAGGAAGAGAAACTAGTTTTGGCCATACTCTCGAAGCTTGGACCTGACTATTCAGTGTTTGTTTCAACCTTCCATGCCACCAAGTTAATAGCTCGATCCTGGAAGATGCCTAAGCTTGTAGAGTTCATGGAATCCCTCACACGGGAACAAGATAAATTAGTGATGATGGGCACCATCAAACTTTCCAAAGACCAAGATTTGGTTGCTGGAGATTCGAGGGTGGATTCAAAAGGCAAGAAGAAATATAAGAAGCCACCTAAGCAAAAGAGAGACAAGAACAAGTCTCAAGAGGAGCCCCAAGGCTCCAAGAAGAACTTCCAGAAGAAGAATAACAAAGGATAAATGAGCAAGTGCGCATACTAGAGTAAGGGCTATCATCCTGAGAGCTCCTATATGAAGAAGCAAATCAACATGTTGACCCAACTCCTGGAGAAGAGTAACATCTCCCTTCCTGATTTCTCAAAGAAGAGGGAAGGTGGATCAAATTCAGAGGACAGAGAGAGAGTACATGCTTTGGTTGCTGGCACATCAAGCTCACCTAGCTTCATCATAGACTCTGGAGCTTCTAGAAATATGGTTTTGACCAAGGAGGAATTCTCCTCTCTTGACATGTCGAAAGGTCCACCAATAGTGTTGGGAGATGACTCTCTCACTGACAGTTTGGGGAAAGGAAGGATTGATCTTGACCATGGTAAGTTCAATAATGTGTTGTATGTTCCAGGTCTTGCCTCTAACCTCTTGTCAATGTACCAGATGACTCACACAGGGTCTCCAAAGAATGTCATCTTCTCCCCTGATGATGTTGAGATCACAGAGATCTTGAATGGTAAATTCATTGCAAAAGGTGTTGTTGATCACACTTCGAAGGTATGCATGTTTTCCCATTTTCTACCCTACTCAAACCCCTATGCTCTTCTGATTCATGCTAATGAGGAAAGAAAGATTTGGCATGAAAGATTTGGCCATATTAACTATAAGTATCTTTCTAATATGAGTGAAAAAGATATGGTCATAGGGTTACCAAAGATTATGTTTTCCAAGGGAGTCTGTCAAGGTTGTATCCTAGGTAAACACCCAGAGCACAAATTTGAGAGAGCTAGTTATGAGAGAACCTCTGCACCTCTTGATTTGATCCACAATGATGTTGCTGGTCCATTTCCTCATATGTCCATGAGTCAGGACAAATATGCATTGACCTTCATTGATGACTTTTCCAGGTTATGCTAGGTTTACTTCCTAAAGCATAAGTATGAAGTTTTTGACCTCTTCAAAGTCTTTAAGGCCTTGGTTGAAAACCAGTCTGGGAGGAGACTCAATATCCTCAGATCTGACAATGGTGGTGAGTATGTCAAGTCTAAGTTCATTCAATATTGTAAAGATGCAGGTATTCAGATGCAACATTCAATCCCTTACACACCACAACAAAATGGTGTTGTTGAGAGAAAGAACAGATCACTAAAAGAGATGGCAACTTGTATGATGGAGGATAAGACTTTGCCACCAAAGTTTTGGGCCGAGGCTATAAACTGTGCATCCTACATCTAGAATAGGATGCCTCATAAACAACTTTATGGTATGACTCCTTTCGAAGCTTAGAGTGGGCACAAGCTAGATGTGACCCATTTCAGGATTTTTGGCTCAAAGGCTTGGGCTAGAATTCCAACTGAAAAGAGAAAGGCTTTGCAGCCCCAAATCCAAGAGTGCTTATTTGTTGGGTATTCTGAAGATTCAAAAGGATACAAGCTAATGAATTTGAGCACAAACAAAGCCTTCATTGAAAGGAGTGTTCAGTTCCAAGAAGAGCCTTTAGTAGCAGTTGAAGTTGGAGAGTCTTCTTCACCACCAGAACCATTAAATCTAAGTGGAGAGACAAATGAGTTTGCTGATTCTGATATGTCTGATAATGATGATTTAATTGCAGATCCTAACAGTCCTACAAGACCAAAATGGGCAGCAAATACCATTCATACAGCTGGGGAACTAGCTGGAAATCCTAGTAACCCTAGGAGGACTAGATCTCAGTTTGAGAGTGCCCTATGTATGAAATACCATTTGTTTGCAGAGAAGTGATATCTGATGGTTGAATCAGACCCACAGACATATGAAGATGCATCACATGATCCAAGATGGAAAACAGCCATGAAAGAAGAATTCAGCTCGCTCCAGAAGAACAACACTTGGGAACTGGTTGATCTTCCCCCAAGGAGGAAGCTAGTTCAATGCAAGTGGGTTTTCAAGACTAAGTTTTCTGTTGATGGTTCACCTTTGAAATATAAGGAAATATTGGTAGCCAATTGCTACTCACAGGTACATGGTATTGACTACAATGAAACCTTTGCATTAGTGGCAAAGATGGACTCCATAAGGCTAGCTTTAGCCATTGTAGCATCGAAGCAGTGGGAGGTACATCACATGGATGTGAAGTGTGCTTTCTTAAATGGAGATATCACTGAAGAGATTTACATGTAGCAAACTCAAGGGTTTGTTTCTAATCCATCTTTTGTGTGCAGGTTAAAGAAATCATTGTATGGGCTCAAGCAAGCCCCCAAGCCTTGGTATGCCAAGATTGATGGCTTTCTACTATCATTGAGTTTTGTTCGATGCAAGTTTGATCCAAATGTTTATTTGAAGATGATTCATGGTTCTTTGATGATTATTGTCTTGTATGTGGATGACCTTCTGATTACAGGAAGTTCAAAGAAAGAGATTTCCTCCTTGAAGGATGCAATGAACCATGCCTTTTCTATGACTGATTTGGGGTTGTTGAGCCAATTCTTGGGTCTCGAAATTGCTCAATCCCAAAATGGAATAAAAGTACATCAGTCCAAGTATGCCTTAGATTTGCTAAACAAATTCAACATGAAAGATTGCAAGCCACACAAGACTCCCTTCCTTTCAGGAGTTAAGCTTGAAGAAGCAAGTTCTTCTCCTATGGTAAATAATACACTATATAGGCAGTTGATTGGGTGTTTTCTTTACCTTACACACACTCGACCTGGTCTTTCTTATGAAATTAGTGTGGCTTCAAGATACATGGATTAGCCTCATGAGATCCATTGGAGAGAAGCCAAAAGGATCCTTAACTTTGTTCAAGGAAAAAGAACTCATGGGATCTTCTACAAAGCTAAATCTAATCTTGATTTGATTGGGTTTACTGATAGTGATTGGGCAGGTGACAACACAGATCAAAAGTCAACATCAGGATATGTGTTCATGCTTGCAGAAGGACCAAACCGTTGGTCAAGCAAGAAACAGAGTGCCATAGCACTCTCATCTACAAAAGCAGAGTAAAGAGGAGTTGTAAATGCAACAACTCAATGTTTATGGTTGCAAGGAATACTTGGTGAGTGTGCCTTCGAATCAGAGTTTTCAACTATTATCTATTGTGATAATCAGAGCATCATTCGAATATGCAATGATCCAGTTCAGAGACAGAGAACCAAACACATTAAGATCCATATGCACTACATCAGACAACTTGTGCATGATGGCACCATTCACCTACTCTTCTGTGCATCTTCAGAACAGGTAGCAGACATATTCACCAAAGTTTTTTGTGAGAAGACATTCAACAATCTCAAATCACTGCTGGGGATTTTTTATCATGCTGTGAAGCATGATTGATGACAAGATTTTCAAATTTTGTTTTACTATCCATGTATAAGGGAGGATTTTCCCAATGGGTTTTTGCCTCTTTCCTTCGTTAAATGGACATGCAGTATGTAAAGGGTGACTAAGCCTTGTTTCTAGGACCTATAGTTTTCTGATATTTACTCATAAAGTCAGGTTTAAGAGGGGGTGTTAGAATAAGTAACCCATAGTTACCTACCTTAGACATTAATTAATTCATTTTTGTCTTATTTGCCTAGTTTCCTATATTCCACTCTATGCAAGTTATCTTCTACATGTCATAGAAGTCAAACTTGCTAAAACTGAGTCATGGAGCGCTTGGGAAACCTCCTAGAAACCATATTTAACATGTTTGCTTTATTCCAGATCCTCCAAAGCGCATATCTGCTTTTTCTGCAAAGTTGCCTATTTTATTTATAAATAAGGCAAAAGGGAAAGTAAGACTAGGTGTAGTTGACTTGTTTTTTTCCCACATCATCCTCCATCCTTTTCTCCTAATAAAAGCATGTATGAGTTTTCTTTCCATCCCTTATTATCTTGCCTACTTGACTTTGCCAATTCGTGAGCCTCTAAGTGGATTTGAAAATTGCTTTATGCACCTCTGGGAGATTTGACTAGATTTAGTAAGCCTATTTTTTGACTATTTCGAATGGCATCCTTATGCATTCAAATCTCTCATGTAACTATGTATTGCAACAGCCTATGACTTCACAAGGTTGGCTATTGTACATTTATTCAATACGGATTAGTGTTATGCTCCAATTTTAGTCTCCTTTGTTGGTAATTTTGCATGTTTGATTAGCAATTTTGTGAGTGTAATTGTTCTATCACTTGGGTTCAATTTCCACAGCCGAAATTTGGTAACACGATTTGCTATTGAAAATGATATTTTTAGTGTTGAAATTACAATTTTTATTGCGGAAACGGGTTTAGGACCCTCGATTACCCATGGGACACCCAGATTATACAATTCCAATGAGTGAAAACTACCATTTGAATAATTTCTGTCAGATTTTGGCTAAAAAAGTCACCAGATTTCGAGAAGGGAAATTTAGAAATCACATATGTAGTGTTAATGTGTTAATGGTGGGTTGGCTGATTCTTAGTGTAATGGTGTATTGAATAAAACTCATAAGGTTGATTTTTTCAAAATATAAATGTTAAAAAAATAAAATAATAATAATAATAATAAAAAGAAATTAATTTTTAAATTTTTATTGAATACTTTTGATTTCCAAAAGAGATAGAGAGTTTGAATGGTTAGAGCCACTAAGGTTGTACATGATACCTATATATTAAATGCTCTTAAATTTCATCACATTATATATTGGAATTCACCGAGGTACTTTTGAGATGGTTGGAGATATAGAATTTTGTTGGGTGGGTTAGTGGATTAACTTTAATTGGATTTAAATAATTGAGATTTTAGAAATTAAATTAATTAAATTAATTAAATATTGGTTATTAATATTATTATGTATTTTTATTATGTTGATTTTTATTTATATAGTTAGAAGTAATAGTTTATTGTTATTAGTTTTTTGGTTGAGGAAGTAGTCATTACTATTTCTTCAAAATTTTGTTGTGGAAATTATTATTATGATTTATAAATAAATTATTTGAAAATAATTTTATTGATGATATTTATAGTGAGTAGTAGAATTCATTTAATTTTATTAGATATCATTATTATTCCAGTTAAAGTAATCATTATGATTTAATAAAAATAATTATTTGAGCTGTATAACTAGGGACTTTTTTATTTTCAAGTTGATTTTTTTGTTGGAATTGGGTGAATTTAATCCACAAAATCTGTAATTTATGTTGTTTGTTGGGCTATTTTAAGCTCATAAATGAAATCAAGAGATAAGAAAACGCCCAACACCCACATTGTGTAAACTGATAAAAAACAGTTATGGTTTATTAAAAAAAATGTTCAATAAAAATAATTGTTTAATAATTATGGTTTATTAAAATAAATTGTTTAATTATGTTATAATTTCAAGTCATATAGCATTACAATCTATCCATCAAATAAAGTTTGTTAGAAATGAATTTAACTCGTAAAATGGAGTTTTTAAAAAATAATTAAAAAAAGGATGTATCGAGAAATGAGCTTGTTGTAGGTACTTGTGCCTACTTTTATGTGGATTGAATTAAGACAAAGAACAAAATTATTGGTTGACTTTTTAGTATATAACTTATTGTGAATATTATTTCAAGGTTATGGTATTGGAAATAAATGTTTAATTGGTATTTTTATTTTATTAAAGATTTTAAAATAATAGACATAATAACTAAAAATAAGATAAATTTTTGCAACTTCATTTGAATTTTAAATTTATGTAAATATTACTTCTAAGTGGATGGTAGGAGCATTACAGCATCTCTTCTATATTGAGTTGTTTTTTGACAATTTTTTTGGCAGATAATTAAATTTTTTAATTTTTTATTGCTTTGTTCGGTAAGAACCTTACAACATCTCCCCCGTATTAAGTTTTTTTGTGGCCCACATTTATTTTAGAGTATAATTAAAAAATTTATTTTTCATTATTTTTTTAGTATTACTAGAAAAACATTACAAGATCTCCTTCATATTAGGTTTTTTTTTGAGTTTCGGGATAATTAAAAATTTTATTTTTTATTATTTTGTTAGTAACAAACTTTACTCTACAAAGGCTGCAACATCTCCCTCATATTACTTGCGGACATTTATTTATTTTGGCCGAAATGGGTTGTTTAGGAGTGGACATATAATATTTTTAATATTATTTATGCCCAACATATAATATAAACCATGGGTCATGGGTTGTTTAGGAGGTCTTGCACATGGTTTTAAAACCATGTGCAAGGCTAACAGTTTTACTACCCCTTACTATTATGCTATAACAAACTATGCATGCTTTTTCTTTTCTTTTCATGGGACATATAAACACTTCAAGCCACATTGGGCTCCACTAAATAATACAATAAGTTGATGAATACATTCTTGTTTTTTAATTTTTTATTAAGATATAACAAGTTGATGAATGCATTATTATTTTTATTTTTTTATGAATAGTTTTTAAATGTGACAAAAGAGCACTTCACCCCAACAATGTAAAAATGTAAAAATGCAGCTCCATAAAAAAAAATTAAATCAAACATTTATAACTTAACACTCTTTTATTAAATATTAAAAATAGGTAAACCATGTAAGTTACTTGTTTAAACACTCTCTTCACATCTATATAAATATTACCTCACAAGCATTAACTTATAATTATTATGATATTAAAAAGAAAACTCAAAAAAAAAGTTAAGCTTGGATGAACATTTATTGCGCTGATAGGTGCGCAGATTTAAATAAATATTACCTTCACATAAATGATTATAATTATTATGAATTGATCACTTCTACCAATATGTGTGAGAGAGTAACGGTTGTTTCCGAGCTTTGAGCTATATAAGTTATTATAAGTAAGCCCTGATTGAAGGCATCAAAACCTGGCATTTTGGAGTTAGAATAAGAAGGCCAGTCGTCCTCGCAATAATATAGCTGGAGTCCTTAGAGGCCATGGATACACAAATGCCAAATCCTAATATGGAGAGAAGAGAGGCGGTGGAGAATGGAGTAGAGGAGAGTACTGTAAGAAGGGAAAACGAAAGATCTAGGGAGGAACGTGTGAACAGACGTGCCCCCTGCGGTGCTTGTAAGTTTCTAAGGAGGAAATGTACTAGCCTTTGTATGTACGCGCCATATTTCAGTTCGGACCGGGTGGGAGAAAAGCGTTTTAAAGAGGTGCATAAGATTTTTGGTACCAGTAAATTCTCCAAGCTCTTGTTGCATACTGAGCCGGACAAACGTCAAGAAGCAGTCCAGACAATATGTTTTGAGGCTGAGGAGAGGTTCTTGGATCTTGTTTACGGCGGCCTTCCCAAAATACAGTTAATGGAGCAAGAACTGCGGCAGCAGGTGAGTTGCACTAACCTTTTCATGACCAGCCTAACAGTTTTTCATGTTTTTTCTTTTTTCTTCTTTTAAGATTACACTGTTTTTGGTTGATTTGAAGACTTCCAAAAGCTTTCCTATGCATGGCGGAGTCATGGTTGAAACCTGCATGGAAAAGTTAATGGTGAAGCAATGTATCTTTACATTAGATCCTGGGTGGTATGATTTTTATTTGTCTGCTATTTTTTTGTTGACGTTATCAAACACATCATGTACAAAAGACATGAGTTTGTCATTATGTACAATGGTCATGGGTTTGATCCTTGGAAAAACAACCCCAACCCCAACTATCATCCTGGAACAAAACCTAACTTCACATGCTACCTATCAAACTAGATATGCTAACAAGCTACAGCCCAAGCACAACCACAGTATTTCTGCCATACTATGGATATTTCCTGAAAAGATCTTCAAACTGTGTTGTGTTTTGTTATATTCTGTAAGATATAGTTTTTATTTAACTTTATATTTTTATTTTTATTAAATTTTAAAACCTAAAACAACTATATGTAATAACCTAACTGCAACTAGATATACTAACTATGTAATAACCTAGCTGCAACTAGATATACTAACTAGAGATGCAATAACTTAGCAACTAGATATGTTAACTAAGTCACAGCTCAACTAGAGCCATTGTAAAACTGCCATACTGTTGATATATCCTTACAAGATCTTCAAACTTTGTAGTATTTTGTTTTATTCTGTAAAATATATTTTTGTTTAACTTTATTTTTTCATTCTTAACTATGCCACAGCTCAACCACAACCATTGTAAAACTGTCATATGGTTGATATATCCTTAGAAGATCTTCAAACTTTGTTGTGTTTTGTTGATATATCCTTAGAAGATCTTCAAACTTTGTTGTGTTTTTGTTTTATTCTGTTTATTTTTTCATTCTTATTAAAGTTTAAGACCTAAAACAACTGGATGTAATAACCTAAAGTGTATGCAGCAATGGTCTTGCTTATCCCCTAATAAGAACTGGATGTAATAACCTAAAGTGTATGTAATAAGAATGGTCTTGTTTATCCCCTAGTGTATGCAGCAATACAGGCAATTGGCTTGTTGAATGCCCATTGGATCTGCAGAATCATGATTGTTAAATCTGTTTAGGGACCAAAAGTAGAAAAACATATAAGGATATGCAGAATCATCAATCCATATAAGGATTGGTAAATCTAAACCAAAAGTAAAAAAACATATAAGGATATGCAGAATCAACAATCCATATAAGGATTGGTAAATCTAAACCAAAAGTAGAAAAACATATAAGGATATGCAGAATCAGCAATCCATATAAGGATTGCTAAATCTGTCTCGACATAAAAGTAGAAAAACATAATAATAATTTTCATTTTTTTAATTACAAAGTCACAGTAGTAGTTATAGTAATAAAAGATCATCTGTGTGGGAGCATTCTCTTTTTCCTCCTCATTTTACTAAAGCTCAGGGCTCCCGGTCATAGACTTTAAAAAAATCATTGTTTATATAAATTTTGATACTAAGGTTTGTTTTTCTTATTGAAAAATCAGTGTTTTAGATCAATTTTGAAAGAAGTAACCAAACGTTTTTTTTTAATAAATTGAAGTAAGACCGAAAACTGTTAACTATTTTGATAAGCTTTGGCACAAGTAACAAAACTTTTACACACGAAATGGTTTTTTGTCAATTAGCATAAACCTTACAATTATTGGTGCAGTTCCATGCGTTACAGAGGGAAGCACAATTGGTGAAAAGACGTCGCTTAAATGCTCAACTCCGTCGTCAACAGCGACGACAACAGATGGGAATCCGTGGGGCCGGCATGCAGCTCTCAGCGTTTGCCAGCAATATTTCAACCAATGGTAGCAAGAGTTCGTTGAGCAACTTCAACTTGGGTTTGGGTGCGTTGAGCAACATGAGTTCGCTGATGAGCAACATGGGTTCTTACGGTTGCGCGAGGATGACAAATGAAACGCAGCTCCACCCTCACTCCTTCAATGCATCTACTTACGAAAATGGAGTGTCAGTGCTAACCAGTCGACCAGTGGAGGCAGGCGTGTCCTCTGCGTTTGCGAACAATTCAGCGGACGCAGGTAGCATGAATTCGTTGGGCAACATGGGTTCAATGAGCTACATGAGTTTGTTGATGGGCAACATGGGTTCTACTTCTTACGGTTCCTCGAGGATGACAGATGAAACGCAGGTCTACCCTCACCCGTTCGTTGCAATGGCTTACAATAATCGATTGTCAATGGTAACCAGTCGACCAGTGGAGCGCGTTCAAAGGCTGGCTGCCTCTTCACCTGCAGAGAAATCTCATTATCCGTTCAAGATGCAGAACTCTGTACATGACGGCCTTCCCTTAAATTATTTTATTCCTCACATGTAAGTCTTTTATCGAGGCTACGGGTACAGTTTTGCAGGTCACACGGTCGTACCTGTAGAGAATCTGGAAGGGCAGTGTTTGAAGATTTTTTTCTTGTTGTGTGACCTTTGGCTTCGGCATGACAATTTTATTTGTTTAATGTTTGTGTTTTCTTTAAATGTCACTGCTGGTTTATGGTGATCAGTTAATGGGATTATGTTGTTGTGTGACCTTTGGCTTCGGCATGACAATTTATGGCTTAGATTGATATTGATTATATTAGTTAAGCAAAGCTGAATTTAACCCAGCCTAAACATATTGCCAACTGATTTACAGTCAGTCCCCATTAACCACTCGGGCGTCGACCCAAAAGTTATTATTGATTTTGACGGGTGTAAAGTTGCCCCATGATAATTTTGTAAAATTATAAATAGTTTCTAATTAAATTGTTTTTATATATGGACAATTATATTTCTATGTATTATGATGTAAAGATTCACCTGCAATTCTTTGAGCTCTCTTACAATATCTGGAGCACATAATTTCTTTGAGCTCCATTGAAATATGGAAAGCACATAAGTTTAATAATAAATCTCACAAGTTCAAGGATTTTAGCTTATTTTAGGAAAATAAACCATTTTAAAGTGTGGAAATATTTGTTATAAAATGTATTAGGTCTAATCCAATGATTGTAACTTTTACTTGAAGTATTATATTTGTAGCCCAAGTTTATTTAAATGAATAACTTGTTAATCTCATAATAAATATGGCAATAAATATATTGTTATATTGAATTTAATATTTATTAGTCTATATATATGACAAAAACACTATAATTTTGCATTTCTTAACTCATACTAACTCATGCTAGAGAGGATACATCCATGAGTTAGCACCTGATATTACTTTCCTTGTTTAGTTATAGTTTTGGCTAAAGTGAACTAAAGAGTATGCCTTGGACACATACTCTAGTTTTCTAGAAAACCACTCTATAATTAATTAGAACTATAGTAACATCACCCCAATATATAAATGTATATGTTATGCAATTTGCAAGCCCATGTATGTTAGGAAACTTCAAAGACTTGCTTTAACTTATAATTTTCTTATTTAATTTATAATTCAAATTAAAGTTAACCATGTTAAAATATTTTAAAAAAAATTACTTGGAATTTAGTTGTTACTTCTAATTTTTGATAAATTAATTTAAGATTATTTATTTTTATTCTTCATTTTAAAATGTACAAACCAAGCTTTAGCTATCTTCAAAACTGTGTTGTGTATTACTAAAATAAAATCAAACTAAGATAAGTTTTGTTTGTTGCTCTTAAAGAATCAACGAATACAATTTTAAGTGGTAATAGTTTACATTTTATTTATGAAGAGACACATTACAAGATTTGCAACAATGGTGTTAGGTTTGCTCATATAAGCATAAATTACAACACAACATGTAATTTTTTTTATTTACTTCAAACTCACTAGTCTTAAATTGTTTTTCCCTATTTTATGTTTTAAAGCATTTAGTCAACGCCCCATATTTTTACTTCCATAGGTGTATATAGCACATATTTTGGAGTTGCAGTTGAGCTAGTAGATTAACAAGATTCACGAGGCCTCCAAAGTGTATGACTTAGATCATTTGCAAATCTTGTTTGTGGAGTTTCTTATGTTACATCACCCTACAACTATTTTTGTAGTTAGAGTTTGTGGAGCTTGGTTGGGTGAGTGGCTAAAGGTTGTAATGTCCCTTTTTGAAATTTTATATTAAATGACCAATTTTTCCAATTTTTTCATAATTTTGGCTCTTGACTAGTTTAAGTGTCTTGGTCTCCAAATCACCCCAATTGCTCCCAAATATTTAGAGAAGGTATATGACTGATATAATAAATTAATTATTATGTTCAGGGATGTATCATGGTCCTTCAATCAGTTCTGAAAGTCTATATCAAATTCTGAATAAGATAGATGAATTTACTAGCAATTTTGGGGCTCAAATCCCTCTCGAGTAATTGCTGGAATGGATTCCCAAATGTACATAAACTCACTCAAATTCTAAAATTGAAGCAGGGGATGTGTATAACATGTTATAAGAGAATTATATGCAGAACTAATTGAACTCCCATGGCTGTTATCACTTCCTTCAATCAGATATAAAAAACTATTTTTTGAACATAGAGTTGTGAACACCCATCAGTAGGTACGCCTTCATAGTTCAAGCATCCATCAGTAGATTCTCTTTGGTCCATGTCCGTAGTAGAATTTGTTTTAGAATGATATTCAATAGTTTTAAGGTACTCTTCTTCCTTCTCATGTGATGTTTCCTCATCTTTTTCAAATTCATTTGGGAGTGAATTTCTATCCTCTTCATGTACTATTGATTCTACATCACCTATTTTAGAACTAGGTGCTTCATGGGTCTTCTCCTTTTGCTCCTTTAAGCAAGATGATGCATTTTTCCCCTTGGTATTCTTAAAATCAATATATTTTTCCCAACTTTGGATAGCCAAAAATTCGAATCCTTTTATAATATTCTTGGTCATGTCTTCAAGGATAGGTTCCATGCTTTTTGTTATCTCCTTACCATCATATGAGGTTCCCCTTTTATCTCTAGTCATTGTTTCTTCTTCAACAAAAGAACTTTTGGTTTCAGTATATAATGGTGGTCCTTTAATTCTTGTCCTAATAAATATCAGACTACATCAGGTTCCAATATCATGCTCTGATACCACTTTAATGTCCCTTTTTGAAATTTTATATTAAATGACCAATTTTTTGAATTTTTTCACAATTTTGGCTCTTTACTAGTTTTAGTGTCTTGGTCTCCAAATCATCCCAATTACTCCCAAATATTCAGAGAAGGTATATGAATGATATAATAAATTAATTATTATGTTCAGGGATGTATTATGGTCCTCCAATCAGTTCTGAAAGTCTATATCAATTTTGAATAAGATAGATGAATTTACTAGCAATTTTGGGCCTCAAATCCCTCCTAGGTAATTGCTGGAATGGCTTCCCAAATGTACATAAAATCACTCAAATTCTCAAATTGAAGTAGGGGATGTGTAGAAGACATTATAAGAGACTCGTATGCAGAACCAATCGAACTCCCATGGTTTTTATCACTTCCTTCAATCAGATATAAAAAACTGGTTTTTGAACATAGAGTTGTGAGCACCCATTAGTAGGTACTCCTTCATAGTTCAAGCATCCATTAGTAGATTCTCTTTGGTCCATGTCCATAGTAGAATTTGTTTCAGAATGATA
Organism: Pseudotsuga menziesii; assembly: GCA_001517045.1. Taxonomy (NCBI): domain Eukaryota; kingdom Viridiplantae; phylum Streptophyta; class Pinopsida; order Pinales; family Pinaceae; genus Pseudotsuga; species Pseudotsuga menziesii. The sequence continues at coordinate 153,737 of LPNX010492041.1, forward strand.
TTCAATATTTTCAAGGTACTCTTCTTCCTTCTCATGTGATGTTTCCTCATCTTTTCAAATTCATTTGGGAGTGAATTTCTATCCTCTTCATGTACTACTTATTCTACTTCACCTATTTCAGAACTAGGTGGTTCATGGGTCTCCTCGTTTTCCTCCTTTAAGCAAGCTGATGCATTTTTCCCCTTGGTCTTCTTAAAATCAATATATTTTTCCCAACTTTGGATAGCCAAAATTTCAAATCCTTTCATAATATTCTTGGTCATGTCTTCAAGGATAGGTTTCATGCTTTTTATTATCTCCTTACCATCATATGAGGTTCCCATTTTATCCCTAGCCATTGTTTCCTCTCCAACAAAAGAACTTTTGGTTTCAGTATATAATGGTGGTCCCTGAATTCTTGTCCTAATAAATACTAGACCACATCAGGTGCCAAGATCATGCTCTAATACCACTGTAATGTCCCTTTTTGAAATTTTATATTAAATGACCAATTTTTTCAAACTTTTCACAATTTTAGCTCTTGACTAGTTTTAGTGTCTTGGTCTCCAAATCAGCCCAATTGCTGCCAAATATTCAAAGAAGTTATACGAATGATATAATAAATTAATTATTATGTTCAGGGATGTATTATGGTCCTCCAATAAGTTATAAAAGTCTATATCAAATTCTGAATAAGATAGGTGAATTTACTAGCAATTTTGGGGCTCAAATCCCTCCCGGTTAATTGTCGGAATGGCTTCCAAAATGTACATAAACTCACTCAAATTATCAAATTGAAGTAGGGGATGTGTAGAAGACATTATAAGAGACTCATATGCAGAACCAATTAAACTCACATGGCTATTATCACTTCCTTCAATTAGATATAAAAAACCAGTTTTTGACCCTTGGGGAAATGAGATGTAGTTTACCCCAAATGCTATGAAATTTGACCCAATGGACACAAATTGTCAGTTATAGACCATGAAACCCATAATATACTTTAATGATAGTTCATTCATTCATAAATCATCAATTTTGCACACATATATTCGATTCCATTAAGATTGCAAGAGTTTACAACAAGGTATTGGGGAAATGGCATTGTTTCTTCAATATTGGACAATAATACATGAGATATCTTGGATTTTCAACCTGAGAGATTTCTGAACTTAAAGAATAGATAATTTACATCATAATACAAAATACAGGAGCAATATAAGATCCCTCAAATATATGAATAGCTCACCAAGTGCGCTTCACTCCATAGAGCTGAAATATGGTGAGAAAAATTGAGATGAATGGAAGAACAAGCTGATATTGACATGTCCATGAAATTCGTGTAGCTTGTACCTGAAAATAAGACTCCATTAAATCTCCATGAAAGACCTGAGTGGCCTTTCCAAACACCAACTAGGATACCTGAATCTTTCACCCTCAAAATTGGCTTAAGCAAGAAAACTAGTTATCCTCTAGCTCTCACAATTCATAAATGACAATTTCACAAATGAGAAAAAGATTATTGTCATGGCTTATACATGTATTTTATAAACATTATTAGTCTTATAAGGTTCCAAATCCATCCATAAACCAAAGCCAAGTTGAATTTGTGTGGTTGATCATGCTATGCCATGTGGCCTCTCTCTTCACCTTTCCTCTTCTCCCAAATTTGAGTAGGAGCCTGTTGGCCTTCTCCAACTCCCAAATTCGACCTATAAGATGCTCTATTCAGTCCTGAAATGTTAGTATGTCACTATTTCAACCTTCATATCTTACTTGTGTAATAAATTTCATATAACATCCATCATTGGTGTCATAGATGTAATAAATCTAAGGGGAATCTAGCCAAGTGTCCATTAAACTCCCCATTTGGCTCTTCCTTGCTCATATAAGTTACACTTCATCCCAAATTCAACCTATGAAGTATATGGACAAGTATATTAACCTTATAATCCTTCCAAAAACATTAGGATTCCCATATATTTGAATTTGCAAAATAAAGATACCATTTAACATAGGAATTCTAGCTAGTGTGGCCCCCATAGTGTCCATGTTCCTTCATGCTCCATTGCCACTTCCATTTTCTCTTGTATTTATTTAATAAGATAAATTATTAAATATTTATCCCCTTCTAATTTCTAAACATCGTTTATTATCCCCCTTATTCCAAATCTCAAAGCTTCCACCCCCAACCTAGGAAACTAGTGATTTTCCTCCTTGGCAATTATTTGACTTTTAGCATCCATTTGACAACTTTCATGAAAATGGAAAATGTGATTTGGCCATTGTGACCCAATGAAAAATTTGGGACATTAAAAAGGTGGTGGTATCCACTGGCTACTACTTGATGACATGTGGGTACATAGGCTCGCAGATTGTTATGAAGTTTCAGGTCCATATAAGAAATAATAAATTGTTATCAGCATTAGAGGAAGTTTGGGGTCTAAAATGGGCCTTATAAGAAAACATGCCAAAATAAGTTCTTGTGAGTTGGAATTCAAGAACCAATAGAATTTCAATAAAATGAGTCAACCATAATGGTTGAATTGACATATTTGTCATAAAAAAAACTACTTTTTTGTTCGTATTTTCGACATATCGCCCTTTGTTTTTACTCAAATTTCGATCGGGAGAGCTCATTGGATGTGGAATTTGATTCTGCATCCAACGAGTACCCACACTACATACTTTTTACGGACCCCGCTACCCCAAAAACAAGAAATACTTGAAAAAATGTGATGATGATGTCATCATCACATTTTTCAAGTATTTCTTGTTTTTGGGGTAACGCGGTCCGTCAAAAGTATGTAGTGTGGGTACTCGTTGGATGCAGAATCAAATTCCGCATCCAATGAGCTGTCCCGATCGAAATTTGAGTAAAAACACAGGGCGATATGTCGAGAATATGAACACAAAAAAGTAGTTTTTTCTTTTTCCTCCAAAATTAATAAATATTATTTTTATTATTTTCACTATTATTTTATTATTTTAACTATTATTTTATTATTTTCCTTAGGAGGCCCATTTTAGACCCCAAAATTCCTCTAATTGACCACCAAGCATAACCATTGAACAGTAACCACCGAGCATCCAACGACCAAGCGCGAAAATTATCCGGTAAGGACGATCGCTCTCAAAATATCATTTTTCCTAGATTCCACTACAATTTGCTATGAGTTTAACTTTCATGTTCCTCTTGAAATTTTCAGGTTCCTCTGGACTCTTGCGACAAGATTTATTACTTTTATAAGAGGTTTTTGCATCACTGTCATCCTTCGAATCATAGGTACACTATTATAAATTCCCATGAGCTAAACTTATTCTAGATATGACTAAACTATTAGTAAATTATACTGAATGTGTATATCATGACTACACTTTTAGTAAATGAGAGCTTCAACATTATCTTCAAATTGATAAGTCTAACCAAGAACTAACAATAAGAAACAACTATAAGGAAAAATAGAGAGATAATTGTAATACTATATATCAAATATAATAGATAACTGCAACAAGATTTGTGTATGAGATATAATGAAAAACATATATATTTATGTAACAAGATTTATATATCGAATATAATAGATAACTGCAACATTTATGTAATAGATATACAATGGATAGATAACTAAAACAACATTTATATATTGAATATAATAGATATCTGCAACATTTATGTAATTGATATATAATTTCAAGATTTATATAGATTCAAGGTTTATGTGAAGAAACCCATATTATATAATAGATAACTACAACGATTGGAGAACCATAGTTGCTTCCCTATTCTTCCCTGCTTAATTTTGTTGTGCAAAGCCCACTCCAATCATGACAAAGAAGGTTTATGTATTAGATTTATAATAGATAGAAAACAAGATTTATGTATTATATATACAATGGATAATAAACAAGCAATATTTATGTAAACGAACCATAGTTGATTGCATGACTGCCCCCTATTCTTCCCATCTTAAGCCCATTGTTGAGAGGCCATTGCAAGCTCTTCGTTCTGCTGTTGCTTCCATATCTGGCAGTTTTCTAGAGGTCGAACTCCATAGGCTAATGTGCAACGGTGACTGCAATGATGAAAAAGAATATTCATTAGAGGAATTTTCAACTCAAAATGGGCCTTTTAACACTAATTCAAATTCCATGTCATCATGCATTAACCAATGAAATTGCTTTAAATTTGAAATACTGTATAGGTCTTAAACAAATTTTTAATATAAATTTGGGGATATGTATCATAAAAAAAACTACTTTTTTTCGTTTGTATTTTCAACATATCTCCCTGTGTTTTTACTCAAATTTCGTTTAGAAGAGCTCCTTCGATGAAAAATTAAATCCTGCATCGAACGAGTACTTACTCGACATACTTTTGATGGACCCCTCTATGCCAAAAACAAGAAATACCTGAAAAAACATGATGATGACATCATCATCACTTTTTTCAGGTATTTCTTGTTTTTAGGGTAGCAGGGTCCATCAAAAGTATGTCGAGTGGGTACTCGTTCGATTTGGAAATTAATTTCACGTCCAATGAGCTATCTTGATTGAAATTTGAGTAAACGCACAGGGAGATATGTCAAAAATACGAACAAAAATGTAGTTTTTTTCTTTTCTTCCTCCAAAATTAATAAATATTATTTTATTATTTTAACTATTAATTTATTATTTTTCTTAGGAGGCCCATTTTGAGTTGAACCTTCCTCTAATGTATGATTAGATTTATAATAGATAACAAAATAATACATAACAAACAATATTTATGTGTTAGATATACAGTGGATAGAAAACAAACAAGATTTATGTAAATGAACAATATTTGATTACACAGCTGCCCCTATTCTTCCCAACTTAAGCCCACTATTGAGAGGCCACTGCAAGCTCTTCATTTTGCTTCCGCTTCCATATATAGTTGTTTTATGGAATTTGAACTCCATAGGATAATAACGAGAAACTGTGGTTTATTCTCTTTCAGCATGTAGAGCCCGGACTTAGGAGGAGATGAAAATGAGATGAAATGTATGTTTACTTCCTTGGGAATCAAATCCGTGGCATAAAAGTGTGTTGCAGAGGATTTGTTAGGGACACGATACAATTTTCTCCTTTGATAACCTAAGTTGAGTGCTAATGTGACTTGGAGCATACAGAGCTCGGAGAGGGTAGGTAGAGCAAATATAAATCGATCTACATTGACGAGAAACTATACTTGGACCATGCAGAGCTCAGACAAGGTGGGAATAACAAATTTAAATTGATCTACATCAACAAGGTTTTAAATTAAAATGAGGACAGGGTGGGAAGGCCAAATCTAAATCTATATAAAGTTAATATTGGAGGTTATTGTATTAATTGAAAGCATTGAGCACATTTAAGGGAAATGGATGTGGCAGGATCGTAAGAGATTTTGCAAGCAAGTACTGGTTGTTGTTTTTACACAGTTCATCGAATGCTCCTATTTAAATTTGAATTTGTATTTGAAATGCATTGAGATAATTTAATATAAAGGACTGTGGCAGTATCGATTACCTCGAATACATATTTGTATTTAAGGGAAAGGTACTGTGTTGTTTTAATAACCCATACCGAAATCTGAGTGGTTCAGATAATGCATTTAAGAGAAATTATTGAGGGAGGATAGTAAGAGATTTTCTAGGTAAGCAACTACTCACTGTTGTATTTACACAATTCATTGAATACTTATTGTATTTGAATTTGGCAAAGTATTAATTGAAATGCATTCAGATCATTTAGTAGAAAGGACCATGGTAATATCGACTACCTCAAATACATTTTTGAATTTAAGGGAAACTACTATGTTCTTTTAATAACCCCTACCAATAGCTGAATGGTTCATATACTTTAGCATGCATGTAACAGCTGCACATTTATGTTGTATTGTCAGGTGGAGTTGGTGTATGGAACCTTGACCTGCATTGTAAACATTGTTATAATGCATTGGTATCCACCCACTCTAGATTTATGCCAAGTGTAACCTTTCTGAATCGCATTAAAGTGCATGGATATTTGGATTTTGTTGAATCTAGTAGATCGTACTCTATGACAAGAGGGGTATTATTGATCCCAACACACTTAGGATATGTTTAGTACCTTAGGAGTGTGTATTACCCCTTATGGTTGGTGTGAACTTTGACCTGTAAACATTTTTATCAAATAGTATATTAAAAACTATAGTTCATTATGATATATTATGAGATAGTATATTAAAACTATAGAAGAATAAAAAATAGTTACACGTACACTTTTTACCTTACCTCCATTTTTACTTTAGGCTGAAAGTGAAGAACACAAAGTAGACAAATTGTTTGAGTGCCACTTATCGAGTGAGAAGGAGAATGACTTAGCTAGGCTAAGTAAGCAAAACCATCCAAAACCTTGGTAGATTTTAGAATTCCTAGAAGAGATAAGTTGTTTTCCTCTAGTAACTATGCTAGGAAAGGTAAATAGCTATGCTACAAATAATAACTATGTTAAGCAAGATAAATAGTTATGCTACAAAAAAACCAAAAAAAATAAATACATAGCAAAATATATAGATAACAAACCAGATTTATGTATTAGATATACAATGGATAGCAAACAAACAAGGTTTATGTAAATGAACCATAAATGATTCCAAAATAATAGATAGAAAATAAAATTTATGCATTAGATATACAATGGATAGCAATAAACTATAGTTATTATTTTTTAATTACCAATTAGCGAAATTGGTAGTTCTACCCATACATAATACTTATCAAAGTATCATGTATACCCTTTCTAAGTATGGAACTTTTATGTCTTATAACTCATCTTCATTGAATGACTTAGCTAGGCTAAGTAAGCAAAACCATCCAAAACCTTGCTATTTTTTTATAATTCCTACAAGAGATAAGTTTTTTTTCTCTAATAACTATGTTAAGCAAGGTAAATAATTATCTGGTTTTAAATCAAGTATATAAAAACTTGAGAAGAAAAATTAGATACACTATATTAAAATTCGTTAAATTAAAAATTATTAAACAAAACAAAAAATAGATACATCACCTTTCCTTTAATATCAAAAGAAAAGGTTAAAGAAACAAAAATTAATTTTTCGATATTCATGTGTAACGCAATCAATTCAAATTTCATCTCCCTTCCTCCAATGTAAATAGACATTCTACCTCATTAATGACATCCAAGCCAATGGATATTCTATTTCGCAAATTAACTATTTTTTAATCAAAATTTAATATGTTATTGAAAGGCTTTATTAGATTCTAATAGTACAGAAGTTGTTTAATTGTTATGTAATTAATACAAAATTGAGTTTCATATATCCAATGTTCATCAAGGGTTTTTATGTTGAATTACAATTTCATTAGTTGTTAAGCTGGATTGTGACAATAGTCCATGGTCATGTTGCATTATTGATGTGTTAAGCCGGATCACAACATTCATCCACCACCATGTTGCATTATGGTTATGTTCCATAATGGTTTTTTTGTCACATTATCTGGTTCATTATAACGTTGTACAAGGAATAAGTGTATTCATATTTTGAATTGTTTATTCCATTTTGACATAAATCAAGGGTTATGATGGATGACAATGTTCATTTAGTGTTATGTTCGATTGCGCCATTTCTCTATGAATATGTTGTATTATTGTTATGTTCATTAATGTGGTTGGTTGGATTACGACATTAAAAGTAATGTAATAAGTACAATATTTATTTAATTTATCAAGTGCTATGTTGGATTATCACAGTCACGATGGGTCAAGTTGAATTGTGACATTGCTCCAGGGCCATGTTGCAATATGGCAATGTTGCTTGCTAGATTTTTTTCACATCATGTGATTCACTAAATTGTTTTATAGCATTTTGGTTTAGTTATATTTGGATTGGTTTTATTCTATTCTAGAATATGTCAAGAGTTAAGTTAGGTTATTATCTTCATCTAGGGTTAAGGTTATGTTGGATTCTCCCATTTTTCCATGGGTATGTTGTATTATGGTTATGCTTGTCCATGTATTTTTTTGAAATGTAAGGTTTTATAATAGTTGGGTTTACCTATGTATGCAATGGTTTTGTTGTATTTCAAAATACATCTAGTGTTATCTTGCATTATGGTTATGTTGCATTATGCTTATGTTCATTAATTGCTTTTGTTGGATTACTATATAAAATGTGGAATGGTTTTCTTGGATTCTCACATGCATCAAGGGTTATCTTGCATTACAACATTTACGAAGGATTATATTGGATGATGAATTTCATCGATGGTCATGTTGCATTACGGTTATGTTTATAAATTGATTTTATTTAATTGTGACATTTGTTATAAGGTTTTGCAAGGGTTATGTTTACTTATGTTTTCTACGTTCATTTTTTTGCATTTTGAAATTGATGAAGGTTTATCTCGGAATGTGCAATTTGTCCATGCGTTTGTTGTATTATGGTTAATATCGATCATGAATTTTGTTGGGTTGTAAGGTTTTGTAATAGTTGAGTTTACTTATGTTTGCAATGGTTTTGTTGTATTGTGACATACATCAAGTTTTATCTTGTGTTACGACATTCATGAAGGTCCATTTTGCATTGTGAAAGTTTTGCACGGTTATGTTGCTTTATGGTTATGTTTGTTAATCCGTTTTTTCACATTATGAGATTCATTTGGACTGGTTTTGTTGGACTCTGACATGCATCAAGGGTTATGCTGCATTATGACATTTGTGAAGGCTCTTATTGGATAACGACTTTCATCGATGGTCATGTTGCACTATGGTTATGTTTAAAATTTTATTTTCTTGGATTGTGACATTAATCAAATTAACGTTTTGCAAGGGTTGGGTTTATTTTTGGCGCTTATAGTGGCTTGTGAAATTCCTTTGTGGTTATGTTGTATTATGGTTGTGTTATTTCATGAATTCTGTCGAATTATGGGTGTTTGCTTTACCTTACACACACTCGACCTAGTCTTTCTTATGAAATTAGTGTGGCTTCAAGATACATGGATCAGCCTCATGAGATCCATTGGAGAGAAGCCAAAAGGATCCTTAACTTTGTTCAAGGAACAAGAACTCATGGGATCTTCTACAAAGCTAAATCTAATCTTGATTTGATTGGGTTTACTGACAGTGATTGGGTAGGTGACAACACAGATCAAAAGTCAACATCAGGATATGTGTTCATGCTTGCAGAAGGACCAATCAGTTGGTCAAGCAAGAAACAGAGTGCCATAGCACTCTCATCTACAAAAGCAGAGTACAGAGGAGTTGTAAATGCAACAACTCAATGTTTATGGTTGCAGGGAATACTTGGTGAGTGTGGCTTCAAATTAGAGTTTTCAACTATTATCTATTGTGATAATCAGAGCATCATTCGAATATGCAATGATCCAGTTCAGAGACAGAGAACCAAACACATTGAGATCCATATGCACTACATCAGACAACTTGTGCATGATGGCACCATTCACCTACTCTTCTGTGCATCTTCAGAATAGGTAGCAGACATATTCACCAAAGTTTTTTGTGAGAAGACATTCAGCAATCTCAAATCACTGCTGGGGATTTTTGATCATGCTCTGAAGCATGATTGATGACGATATTTTCAAATTTTGTTTTACTATCCATGTATAAGGGAGGATTTTCCCAATGGGTTTTTGCCTCTTTCCTTGGTTAAATGGACATGCAGTATGTAAAGGGTGACTAAGCCTTGTTTCTAGGCCCTATATTTTTTTGATATTTACTCATAAAGTCAGGTTTAAGAGGGGGTGTTAGAATAAGTAACCCATAGTTACCTACCTTAGACATTAATTAATTCATTTTTGTCTTATTTGCCTAGTTTCCTATATTCCACTCTATGCAAGTTGTCTTCTACATGTCATAGAAGTCAAACTTGCTAAAAATGAGTCATGGAGCGCTTGGGAAACCTCTTGGAAACCATATTTAGCATGTTTGCTTTATTCCAGATCCTCCAAAGCGCATATCTGCTTTTTCTGCAAAGTTGCCTGTTTTATTTAGAAATAAGGCAAAAGGGAAAGTAAGACTAGGTGTAGTTGACTTGTTTTTTTCCCACATCATCCTCCATCCTTTTCTCCTAATAAAAGCATGTATGAGTTTTCTTTCCATCCCTTATTATCTTGCCTACTTGACTTTGCCAATTCGTGAGCCTCTAAGTGGATTTGAAAACTGCTTTATGCACCTCTGGGGGATTCGACTAGATTTAGTAAGCCTACTTTTTGACTATTTCGAATGGCATCCTTATGCATTCAAATCTCTCATGTAACTATATATTGCAACAGCCTATGACTTCACAAGGTTGGCTATTGTACATTTATTCAATACATATTAGTGTTATGCTCCAATTTTAGTCTCCTTTGTTGGTAATTTTGCATGTTTGATTAGCAATTTTGTGAGTGTAATTGTTCTATCACTTGGGTTCAATTTCCACAACCGAAATTTGGTAACATGATTTTCTATTGAAAATGATATTTTTAGTGTTGAAATTACAATTTTTATTGTGGAAACGGGTTTAGGACCCTCGATAACCCATGGGACACCCAAATTATACAATTCCAATGAGTGAAAACTACCATTTGAATCATTTCTGTCAGATTTTGGCTAAAAAAGTCCCGAGATTTCAAGAAGGGAAATTTAGAAATCACGTTTGTAGTTTTAATGTGTTAATGGTGAGTTGGTTGATTCTTAGTGTAATTGTGTATTGAATAAAACTCATAAGTTTGATTTTTTCAAAATATAAATGTTAAATAAATAATAATAATAATAATAATAATAAGTTAATTTTTAAATTTTTATTGAAGACTTTTGATTTCCAAAAGAGATAGAGAGTTCGAATGGTTAGAGCCACTAAGGTTGTACATGATACCTATATATTAAATGCTCTTAAATTTCCTCACATTATATATGGGAATTCACCCATGTACTTTTGAGATGGTTGGAGATATAGAATTTTGTTGGGTGGGTTAGTGGATTAACTTTCTAAGTGGTTTAATTGGATTTAAATAATTGAGATTTTAGAAATTAAATTAATTAAATATTGGTTATTGATATTATTATGTATTTTTTATTATGTTGATTTTTATTTATATAGTTAGACATAATAGTTTATTGTTATTAGTTTTTTGGTTGAGGAAGTAGTCATTATTATTTCTTCAAAATTTTGTTGTGGAAATTATTATTATGATTTATAAATAAATTATTTGGAAATAATTTTATTGATAATATTTATAGTGAGTCATAGAATTCATTTAATTTTATTAGATATCATTATTATTGGAGTTAATTTAATCATTATGATTTAATAAAAATAATTATTTGAGCCAGGTATAACTAGGGACTTTTTGATTTTCAAGTTGATTTTTTTGCTGTTGTTTGTTGGGCTATTTTAAACTCATAAATGAAATCAAAAGATAAGAAAACGCCCAACACCCACATTGTGTAAGATCTAGCAGTGATTTTGAGACGTTTTGAAAATTCCGTGAAGATTCATAACAAAAAACTGATAAAAAACAATTATGATTTATTTAAAAAAATGTTCAATAAAAATAATTGTTTATTAATTATGGTTTATTAAAATAAATTGTTTAATTATGTTATAATTTCAAGTCATATAACATTACAATCTATCCATCAAATAAAGTTTGTTAGAAATGAATTTAACTCGTAAAATGGAGTTGTTAAAAAATGAATTAAAAAAAAGATGTATTGAGAAATGAGCTTGTTGTAGGTACTTGTGTCTACTTTTATGTGGATTGAATTAAGACAAAGAACAAAATTATTGGTTGACTTTTTCTTATATAACTTATTGTGAATACTATTTCAAGGTTATGGTATTGGAAATAAATGTTTAATTGGTATTTTTATTTTATTAAAGATTTTAAAATAATAGACATAATAATTAAAAATAAGATAAATTTTTGCAACTTCATTTGAATTTTAAATTTATGTAAATATTACTTCTAAGTGGATGGTAGAAGCATTACAGCATCTCTTCTATATTGTGTTGTTTTTTGACAATTCTTTTGGCCGATAATTAAATTTTTTTATTTTTTATTGTTTTGTTAGGTAAGAACCTTACAACATCTCCCCCGTATTAAGTTTTTTTGTGGCCCACATTTATTTTAGAGGATAATTAAAAAATTTATTTTTCATTATTTTTTTAGTATTACTAGAAAAACATTACAAGATCTCCTTCATATTAGGATTTTTTTGCGGACATTTTATTTCGGAATAATCAAAAAAATTTATTTTTTATTATTTTGTTAGTAACAAACTTTACTCTACAAAGGTTGCAACATCTCCCTCATATTACCTGTGGACATTTTTTTATTTTGGCTGAAATGGGTTGTTTAGGAGTGGACATATAAAGTGGACATAGAATATTTTTAATATTATTTATGCCCAACATGTAATATAAACCATGGGTCGTGGGTTGTTTAGGAGGTCTTGCACATGGTTTTAAAACCATGTGCAAGGCTAACAGTTTCACCACCCCCTTACTATTATGCTATAACAAACTATGCATGCTTTTTCTTTTCTTTTCATGGGACATATAAACACTTCCAGCTAGAGTGGGCTCCACTATATAATACAATAAGTTGGTGAATACATTCTTATTTTTTATTTTTTTATTAAGATATAACAAGTTGATGAATGCATTATTATTTTTATTTTTTATGAATAGTTTTTAAATGTGACAAAAGAACACTTCACCCCAACAATGTAAAAATGCAGCTCTATAAAAAATATTAAATCAAACATTTATAACTTAACACTCTTTTATTAAATATTAAAAATAGGTAAACCATGTAAGTTACTTGTTTAAACACTATCTTCACATCTATATAAATATTACTTCACAAGCATTAACTTATAATTATTATGATATTAAAAAGAAAACTCAAAGAAAAAGTTAAGCTTGGATGAACATTTATTGCGCTGATAGGTGCGCAGATTTAAATAATTATTACCTTCACATAAATGATTATAATTATTATGAATTGATCACTTCTACCAATATGTGTGTGAGAGTAACGGTTGTTTCCGAGCTTTGAGCTATATAAGTTATTATAAGTAGCCTTGATTGAAGGCATCAAAACCTGGCATTTTGGAATTAGAATAAGGTCAGTCGTCCTCGTAGTATAGCTGGAGTACTTAGAGGCCATGGATACACAAATGCCAAATCCTAATATGGAGAGAAGAGAGGCGGTGGAGAATGGAGTAGAGGAGAGTACTGTAAGAAGGGAAAACGAAAGATCTAGAGAGGAAGGTGTGAACAAACGTGCCCCCTGCGGTGCTTGTAAGTTTCTAAGGAGGAAATGTACTAGCCTTTGTATGTACGCGCCATATTTCAGTTCGGACCGGGTGGGAGAAAACCGTTTTAAAGCGGTGCATAAGATTTTTGGTACCAGTAAATTCTCCAAGCTCTTGTTGCATACTCAGCCGGACAAACGTCAAGAAGCAGTCCAGACAATATGTTTTGAGGCTCAGGAGAGGTTCTTGGATGTTGTTTACGGCTGCCTTCCCAAAATACAGTTAATGGAGCAAGAACTGCGGCAGCAGGTGAGTTGCACTAACAGTTTTTCATGTTTTTTCTTTTTTTCTTTTAAGATTACACTGTTTTTGGTTGATTTGAAGACTTCCAAAAGCTTTCCTATGCATGGCGGAGTCATGGTTGAAGCATGCATGGAAAAGTTAATGGTGAAGTAATGTATCTTTACATTAGATCCTGGGTGGTATGAGTTTTATTTGTCTGCTATTTTTTTTGTTGACGTTATCAAACACATCATGTACAAAAGACATGAGTTTGTCATTATGTACAATGGTCATGAGCTTGTCATTATGTACAATGGTCATGGGTTTGATCCTTGGAAAAACAACCCAACCCCAACCCCAACTATCATCCTATGACAAAAACCTAACTTCACATGCTACCTATCAAACTAGATATGCTAACAAGCCGCAGCCCAAGCACAACCACAGTATTTCTGCCATACTATGGATATTTCCTGAAAAGATCTTCAAACTTTGTTGTGTTTTGTTATATTCTGTAAGATATAGTTTTTATTTAACTTTATATTTTTATTTTTATTAAATTTTAAAACCTAAAACAACTATATGTAATAACCTAACTGCAATTAGATATACTAACTATGTAATAACCTAGCTGCAACTAGATATACTAACTAGAGATGCAATAACTTAGCAACTAGATATGTTAACTAAGTCACAGCTCAACTACAACCATTGTAAAACTGCCATAATGTTGATATATCCTTACAGGATCTTCAAACTTTGTAGTATTTTGTTTTATTCTGTAAAATATATTTTTTATTTAACTTTATTTTTTCATTCTTAACTATGCCACAGCTCAACCACAACCATTGTAAAACTGTCAGGGTTGATATATCCTTAGAAGATCTTCAAACTTTGTTGTGTTTTGTTGATATATCCTTAGAAGATCTTCAAACTTTGTTGTGTTTTTGTTTTATTCTGTTTATTTTTCCATTCTTATTAAAGTTTAAGACCTAAAACAGCTGGATGTAATAACCTAAAGTGTATGCAGCAATGGTCTTGCTTATCCCCTAATAAGAACTGGATGTAATAACCTAAAGTGTATGTAATAAGAATGGTCTTGTTTATCCCCAAGTGTATGCAACAATGCAGGCAATTGGCTTGTTGAATGCCCATTGGATCTGCAGAATCATGATTGTTAAATCTGTTTACTGACCAAAAGTAGAAAAACATATAAGGATATGCAGAATCATCAATCCATATAAGGATTGGTAAATCTAAACCAAAAGTTAAAAAACATATAAGGATATGCAGAATCAACAATCCATATAAGGATTGGTAAATCTAAACCAAAAGTAGAAAAACATATAAGGATATGCAGAATCAACAATCCATACAAGGATTGTTAAATCTGTAAGGGCATAAAAGTAGAAAAACATAATAATAATTTTCATTTTTTTAATTACAAAGTCACAGTAGTAGTAGTTATAGTAATAAAAGATCATGTGTGTGGGGGCATTCTCTTTTTCCTCCTCATTTTACTAAAGCTCTTCCTCCTCATTTTACTAAACTTCAGGGCTCCAGGTCATAGACTTTAAAAAAATCATTGTTTATATAAATTTTGATACTAGTAACAGTTTGTTTTTTTTCAAATCATTGTTTATATAAATTTTGATACTAAGGTTTGTTTTCCTTATTGAAAAATCAGTGTTTTAGATCAATTTTGAAAGAAGTAACCAAACGTTTTTTTTTTATAAATTGAAGTAAGACCGAAAACTGTTAACTATTTTGATAAGCTTTGGCACAAGTAACAAAACTTTTACACACGAAATGGTTTTTGTCAATTAGCATAAACCTTACAATTATTGGTGCAGTTCCATGCGTTACAGAGGGAAGCACAATTGGTGAAAAGACGTCGCTTAAATGCCCAACTCCGTCGTCAACAGCGACGACAACAGATGGGAATCCGTGGGGCCGGCATGCAGCTCTCACCGTTTGCCAGCAATATTTCAACCAATGGTAGCAAGAGTTCGTTGAGCAACTTCAACTTGGGTTTGGGTGCGTTGAGCAACATGAGTTCGCTGATGAGCAACATGGGTTCTTACGGTTGCGCGAGGATGACAAATGAAACGCAGCTCCACCCTCACTCCTTCAATGCAACTACTTACGAAAATGGAGTGTCAGTGCTAACCAGTCGACCAGTGGAGGCAGGCGTGTCCTCTGCGTTTGCGAACAATTCAACCGATGCAGGTAGCATGAATTCGTTGGGCAACATGGGTTCAATGAGCTACGTGAGTTTGTTGATGGGCAACATGGGTTCTACTTCTTACGGTTCCTCAAGGATGACAGATGAAACGCAGGTCTACCCTCACCCGTTCGTTGCAATGGCTTACAATAATCGATTGTCAATGGTAACCAGTCGACCAGTGGAGCGCGTTCAAAGGCTGGCTGCCTCTTCACCTGCAGAGAAATCTCATTATCCGTTCAAGATGCAGAACTCTGTACATGACGGCCTTCCCTTAAATTATTTTATTCCTCACATGTAAGTCTTTTATCGAGGCTACGGGTACAGTTTTGCAGCTCACACGGTCGTACCTGTAGACAATCTCGAAGGGCAGTGTTTGAAGATTTTTTTCTTGTTGTGTGACCTTTGGCTTCGGCATGACAATTTTATTTGTTTAATGTTTGTGTTTTCTTTAAATGTCACTGCTGGTTTATGGTGATCAGTTAATGGGATTATGTTGTTGTGTGACCTTTGGCTTCGGCATGACAATTTTATTGTTTAATCTCTGCGTTTTCTTTAAATGTCACTGCTGGTTTATGGTGATCAGTTAACGGGATTATGTTGTTTTGGAATTGAAATTAATATTAATTTTTTTTGGGCTTCTGGTGATCATGTGACGTGATTGTGTTGTTTTCGAATGGAAATTAATATGAATCTTTTGTATTTGAGTTTGTGTTTTTAGTGGATGAATATATTAAGAGTGTTGGTATTAAGCATGTTTTAAGTTTATGATTATTTTTTATGTTGTTATTAAATATTAAATATTTTATTCTTCTTTTTTATCAAAGTATCAATTCATATAGACTTAGGTACATATTTATATGATATTAATAAATATAGATATTCAGATTCAATAACCAATTATCTTTTCATTCATGATTAGCATGAATATAACCATACCGATAGATTGATATTGATTATATTAGTTAAGCAAAGCTGAATTTAACCCAGCCTAAACATATTGCCAACTGATTTACAGTCAGTCGCCATTAACCACTCGGGCGTCGACCCAAAAGTTATTATTGATTTTGACGGGTGTAAAGTTGCCCCATGATAATTTTGTAAAATTATAAATAGTTTCTAATTAAATTGTTTTTATATATGGACAATTATATTTCTATGTATTATGATGTAAAGATTCACCTGCAATTCTTTGAGCTCCCTTACAATATCTGGAGCACATAATTTCTTTGAGCTCCATTGAAATATGGAAAGCACATAATCACAAGTTCAAGGATTTTAGCTTATGTTAGGAAAATAAACAATTTTAATTTTAAAGTGTGGAAATATTTGTTATAAAATATATTAGGTATAATCTAATGATTGTGACTTTTACTTAAGTATTATATTTTGTAACCCAAGTTTATTTAAATGAATAATTTATTGATCTCATAATAAATATCACAATAAATATATTGTTATATTGAATTTAATATTTATATATATATATATATATATATGACAAAAACACTATAATTTTGCACTTCTTAACTCATACTAGAGAGGATACATCCATGAGTTAACTCCTAATATTAATTTCTTTGTTTAGTTAAGTTCTGGCTAAAGTGAACTAAAGAGTGTGCCTTGGACACATACTCTCTTTTTCTACAAAACCACTCTATAATTAATTAGAACTATAGTAACATCACCTCAATATATTAATGTATATGTTATGCAATTTGCAAGCCCATGTATGTTAGGCAACTTCAAAGACTTGCCTTAACTTATAATTTTCTTATTTAATCTATAATTCAAATTAAAGTTAACCATGTTAAAATCTTTAAAAAAAATTAACATGGAATTTAGTTGTTACTTTTAATTTTTGATAAAAAATTTTAAGATTATTTCTTTTTATTCTTCATTTTAAAATGTACAAACCAAGCTTTAGCTATCTTCAAAACTGTGTTGTGTATTACTAAAATCAAATCAAACTAAGATAAGTTATGTTTGATGCTCTTAAAGAATCAACGAATACAATTTTAAGTGGTAATAGTTTACATTTTATTTATAAAGAGATACATTACAAGATTTGCAACAATGGTGATAGGTTTGCTCATATAAGCATAAACTACAACACAACATGTAATTTTTTTTATTTACTTCAAACTCACTATTCTTAAATTGTTTTTCTCTATTTTATGTTTCAAAGCATTTAGTCAATGCCTCATATTTTTACTTCCATAGGTGTATATAGCACATATTTTGGAGTTGGAGTTGAGCTAGGAGATTAACAATATTCATGAGGCATGGAAAGTGTATGACTTAGATCGTTTGCAAATCTTGTTTGTGGAGTTTCTTATGTTACATCACCTTACAACTGTTTTGTAGTTAGAGTTTGAGGAGCTTGGTTGGGTGCGTGGCTAAAGGTTGTAATGTCCCTTTTTGAAATTTTATATTAAATGACCCGTTTTTCCAATTTTTTCACAATTTTGGCTCTTGACTAGTTTTAGTGTCTTGGTCCCCAAATCATTCCAATTGCTCCTAAATATTCAGAGAAGGTATATTACTGATATAAGAAATTAATTATTATGTTCAGGGATGTATTATGGTTCTCCAATCAGTTTTGAAAGTCTATATCAAATTCTAAATAAGATACATGAATTTACTAGCAATTTTGGGGCTCAAATCCCTCTCGGGTAATTGCTGGAATAGCTTGCCAAATGTACATAAACTCACTCAAATTCTCAAATTGAAGTAGGGGATGTGTAGAAGACATTATAAGAGACTCATATGCAAAACCAATCGAACTCCCATGGATGTTATCACTTCCTTCAATTAGATATAAAAAACTAGTTTTTGAACATAGAGTTGTGAGAACCAATCAGTAGGCACTGCTTCATAGTTCAAGCATCCATCAGTAGATGCTCTTTGGTCCATGTCCGTAGTAGAATTTGTTTCAAAATGATATTCAATAGTTTCAAGGTACTCTTCTTCCTTCTCATGTGATGTTTCCTCATCTTTTTCAAAGTCATTTGGGAGTGAATTTCTATCCTCTTCGTGTACTACTTCTTCTACTTCACCTATTTTGGAACTAGGTGGTTCATGGGTCTCCTCCTTTTGCTCCTTTAAGCAAGTTGATGATTTTTTCCCCTTGGTCTTCTTAAAATCAATATATATTTTCCCAACTTTGGATAGCCAAAAATTTGAATCCTTTCATAATATTCTTGGTCATGTCTCCAAGGATATGTTCCATGATTTTTATTATCTCCTTACCATCATATGAGGTTCCCCTTTTATCCCTAGTCATTGTTTCCTCTTCAAACAAAAGAACTTTTGGTTTCACTATATAATGGTGGTCCTTGAATTCTTGTCCTAATAAATATTAGACCACATCAAGTGCCAAGATCATGCTTTGATACCACTGTAATGTGCCTTTTTTAAATTTTATATTAAATGACCAATTTTTCCAATTTTTTCACAATTTTGGCTCTTGACTAGTTTTAGTGTCTTGGTCTCCAAATCAGCCCAATTGCTTCCAAATATTCAGAGAAGGTATATGACTGGTATAATAAATTAATTATTATGTTCAGGGATGTATTATGGTCCTCCAATAAGTTCTGAAAGTCTATATCAAATTCTGAATAATATAGGTGAATTTACTAGCAATTTTGGGGCTCAAATCCCTCCTAGGAAATTGTTGGAATGGCTTCCCAAATGTACATAAACTCACTCAAATTCTCAAATTGAAGCAAGGGATGTGTATAAGACATTATAAGAGACTCATATGCAGAACCAATCGAATTCCCATGGATTTTATCACTTCCTTCAATCAAATATAAAAAACTAGTTTTTGACCCTTGGGGAAATGAGATGTATTTTTCCCCAAATGCTATGAAAGTCGACCCAATGGACACAAATTGTCTGTTACAGACCATGAAACCCATAATATAATTTAATTATAGTTCATTCATTCATAAATCATCAATGGTGCACACATATATTCGATTCCATCAAGATTGCAAGAGTTTACAACAAGGTATTGGGGAAATGGCATTGTTTCTTCAATATTGGACAATAATACATGATATATATTGTATTTTCGACCTGAGAGCTCTCTGAACTTAAAGAACAGATAATTTACATCAGAATAAAAAATAATGGAGCAATAGAAGCTCCCTCAAAGATATGAATAGCTCACCAAGTGCGCCTCACTCCATAGAGCTGAAATATGGTGAGAAAACTTGAGATGAATGGAAAAACAAGTTGAGATTGACATGTCCATGAAATTCTTGTAGCTTGCACCTGAAAATAAGATTCCATTAAATATCCATGAAACACCTAAGTGTCCTTTCCAAACACCAACTAGGATGGGAATCTTTCACCCTCGAAATTGGCTTAAGCAAGAAAACTAGTCACCCACTAGCTCTCACAATTCACAAATGAGAAAAATCTTCTTCTCATGGCTTATACCTATATTTTATAAACATTATTGGTTTTCTAAGGTTCCAAATCCATCCATTAACCAAAGCCAATTCGAATTTGTGTGGCTGATCATGCTATGCCATGTGGCCTCTCTCTTCACCTTTTCTCTTCTCCCAAATTTGAGTAGGAGCCTCTTAGCCTTCTTCAACTCCCAAATTCGACCTCTAAGATGCTCTATTCAGTCCTGAAATGTCAGTATGTCAATATTTCAGCCTTCAAATCTGACTTGTGTCATAACTGTCATAGAATATCCATCATTAGTGTCATAGATGTCATAAATATAAGGGGAATCTAGCCAAGTGTCCATGAAACTCCCCATTTGGCTCTTCCTTGATCATGTAAGTTACACTTCATCCCAAATTTGACCTATGAAGTATATGTACAAGTATATTAACCTTATAAAGCATCCAAAAACATTAGGCTTCCCATATATTCAAATTTGTAAGATAAAGATACCATTTAACATAGGAATTCTAGCTAGTGTGGGCCCCATAGTCTCCATGTTCCTTCATGCTCCATTGCCACTTCCATTTTCTCTTGTATTTATTTAATAAGATCAATTATTAAATATTTATCCCCTTCTAATGTCTAAACATCATTTATTATCCCCCTTATTCC
>LPNX010492041.1:186145-200893 GCA_001517045.1 Pseudotsuga menziesii
TGGTTGGAATTATTTGAGGGCACGTGGTCACCTCTTGTCTGTGTATTGGAGATATAAAACTCTTGCACCCCTAGTCGCTTTGTCATTCTCCCTCCAAAGTTCACGCTGGCCTTCGGGCTGCTTTGCAAGGTTTCATGGTGGCCGTGAGTGTTCTTCCTATTCTAGCTTGCTCCAAAACTTGGGTTTAACGTTGCTGTAGTCTTCGGTGTTCGTTCTTGTTGCCAATCCTTCTTATCCGTGGGTTTTACTATGCGAGAGTTTATTGGTTTTATTTTCACTTGGCTTGCGGCTTGTCCATAGCTCCATCTTTCCTTCCCCATGGCCTGACACTGCTATGAGAAGCTAAGGCTTCGTTGCTGTTGGTTTCACTCCATTGACGTCATAGGGTTTGGAGATTTTGTATGTACAAATTGCAGTTGGTGACAGTCTCGTCGCTAGACTGTTTGATACTGTTTCATTAAAGGTAAATACTTGGTTTTCATTCTGAAGTGAACAACTCATAGTAATGTTATTTTTACAGTTAACGCAGAGTATTGTGCTTTTCTTACAGGAATTTGGGACTACTCTTGCAACCCGTGACGAAGATAATGCTAGCTTCCTTCGAGGGCTTATGGCTCCAATCCGGTAAGCCCTGGGTTCAACGAATGGGTTCTTACCCTGCTTGTAACAGGGTTGTCGATGGTGAAACCCCGAGCTTAGAATCTTGTCCAGTTTCGCCATTAGATAAATGGTTTTCTTGTTTTTAAAAATTGTTGGTTCTATTCTGTTTACAAAGCCTCGCTATGTCATTGGGTAGTCCCGGCCTTGAGCTGGGTGTTGTAATTAGTTAAATTTTCAGCCTTACGACCTATCAAAGTGATACATTGGTTTTTGTCTTTGAGCTCAGTCTCATTTTGTAGTGATATTGTATGGTGACTCTATGTAAGTTAGGGTTTTCCCTAACCGAATGCTAATAAAGAATATTACTGTCAATTATATTTTGTGTATAGATTATTGTTATTATTCAAGACTGTAACTCAGTCATTGTATATAATTTATAAAATTAACCTACCTGTTCAGAATGAACAAACTAGGGTTTTTCTGAATGAAACCCTTGTCTAAATGAATTCTTCAATTCAAACATAATAGGATTCTGCTATTTGTTAATTCGGTTAAATTAATATTATTAAAGGTGTGTTGTGATAGGATATTTTTAAGTTGTATCTGCACATATATTTTCGGAAAGGACTGTAACCAGTCTATAGAAGTTTAATTGTTTATTGATAAAATAATCCAAGTAAATGGATTGTAGCTTAAATGTTTTTAATTGTAAAAATAAATTTTGTTTAGGGTTTTGACCCTGTAGTTTACCTTTACAGGTATAAACCTGTTTGATAATTACAAAACAGTTCTTTACATAGATAGATATTTATTTTTATATTAGTTATAAATCATATTCTCATTGTTTTTATTTACTTAAACTGACAAGTAGAATTTACTCAGAGTTCTTTGAAAAGATAAGCATAGACTCTGTATCTTAGTTCTCTTTATAATTTAAGTTCTTTTAATATAACCCTATTTAGTTTATAGTGATTACTAGTCTTAGATTAGTTGATATTATTAGAAAATAGACTATATGATTAGTAGTTTATTTCTTTACCGATCTGAATGTAAACATTGTAACTCGACTGTGATTTTTCTGCTATATTTCAATTAGTTACTAAGTGAACACAGAGAAATATAACCTATCATTACACAGTTTAACCTCTATAGTAATTTAACTTGAATAAAAATTAATCTATTGTCTATAAATACACAATCTTATCTACTAAGATATTTTCTTATCATCTTAATCCTTCTACCTGTACTAGATTACTGCTATTTCTTTTCCAATATATTTACATAAATAAGCTTGTTAAAACAATAAACATAGATATCCATATTACTATTCTTTTTAATAATAACCTACATACTAAAATAAGTTACTCTGCTAACTACAAAATGCAGAACCATATCTGTTTTATTCAGTCTCTTAACATTTTCTTTCATCTACTGTAAATACTCTATCTATGCTGGAGTACGGCCTGGTCCTTCCAGGTGTGGAAAAACATAAACTAGAATTATTTTCCATTCTAACACGTTACTTTTTAGATTCATTTCTTCAATAATCTAAGAAAAATTACTAACTTCTAACATTCTACAAACTAAATATTTAACATTCCTTTAACAGTCAGATTCAGATTTATCTATCTAACACAGTAAAACAAAATAATGTAGAACTTGATTAGGATAGATGACAACAGCGTTAGGAGGTCGTTCCTCCCTACCAAACTCTTGGAGAGCACTCAAACAATGCTTCCTCGGGACCCCCAAGCCTGTTCTTGGTCTTCTTGGCTGAGAACTGGTGGAGCATGCAAACAGTAGACTAGTCCAATAACTGATCAGTAAAACACCCTGCACTCAATAGTAAGATCTTTTAGCTTATAAGTTGCACTAGATCACTCAGCATTTATCCCCTCAAAATCTTTCCACGATTTCCTTCCATTGAATTTCTCTGATGTACATTCACCTGAATGATCACTTCTCTAGAATGAGCAGCCTCAGCTCTCTTCAATGGGCATTTTTATAAATATTGTCTAGGTCTTTTGGGTCAATTGTCATTAATTGAGCTACCTACTCTGATTCCATTTTCTTGAGGAATCATGACCCCAAATGTAGGGAGGTTGCCACCTACAACAGTTGGAAGTGGTTTGAGGATGCTACCACATGTCTATTTTCTCTCCACCTAGTCTCCTCCACCAATTTGACCAGTAAACACTCTTTTAATAGCTCTCCTAAGCTGTTGTCTCCTCCTTTATTTATTTATAATAAAAATATTCAGAATTACATTAAATATCCTTGACTCTACTGAGTCATCAATTACAACTTAGCATAAAATTTAACATATTGTCCTCAATAAAATCAAATAATATAATTTTTTTTGTTGTTGCAAAATTGGGGCATGTGACATTTCTGCATTGCTATTATCCCTCAAATAAGAGGTACACTATTATAAATTTCCCTAAGCTAAATGTATTCTAGATATGACTAGACTATTAGTAAATGAGAGTTTCAACATTAGCTTCAAACTGATAAGTATAACCAATAATTAAAATTAAGAAATAGTTGTAAGGAAAAATAGAGAGATAACTATAATATTATATATCGAATATAATAGATAACTGAAACAATATTTGTGTATTCGATATAATGAAAAACAAAGAGACTACTGTAACAAGATTTATATATCGAATATAATTGATAATTGCAACATTTATGTAATAGATATACAATGGATAGATAACATTAACATGATTTATATATCGAATATAATAGATATCTGCAACATTTATGTAATCGATATATAATTTCAATATTTATGTGAAGAAACCCAACGATGGGCAATGATGGGCGAACCATAGCTGCTTACATTTTCTTCCCATCTTAATCCCATTGTGCATATCCCACTGCAATCATGACAAAGAAGGTTTATGTATTAGATTTATAATAGATATCAAAATAATAGATAGAAAACAAGATTTATGTACTAGATATACAATGGATAGTAAACAACCAAGATTTATGTAAATGAACCATAGCTGATTGCACGACTGCCCCCTATTATTCCCAACTTAAGCCCATTATTGAGAGGCCAATGCAAGCTCTTTTTTTTGATGTTGCTTCCATATCTCGCAGTTTCCTAGAGTTCAAACTCCATGGATGATGTGTAGAGGCCACTACAATGATGACAAAGAAGATTTATGTATTATATTTATAATAGATAACAAACAAGATTTATGTGTTAGATATACAATGGATAGCAAACAAATAAGATTTATGTAAGCGAACAATATCTGATTACACGATTGCCCCTATTCTTTCGAGCTTAAGACCACTATTGAGAGGCCACTGCAAGGTCTTCATTATGTTGTCGCTTCCATATCTGGAATTTTTCTGGAGGTCGAACTCCATAGGCTAACAATGTGAAACTATGGTTTTTTCTCTTTCAACATGCAGATCCCAAACCTAGGAGGAAATGAAAATGAGATAAATGCCTGTTTAATTTCTTTGAAATCAGTTCCATGACATAAAAGGGTGTTGTAGAGGATTCAGTAGGGAAATGATACATTTATCTCCTTTATAACCTCAGTTGAGTACTAACGTGACTTGGAGCATGTGAATACTAGATAGGGTGGGAAGAGAAAATCTAAATCTGACAAGAAACTTTACTTGGACCATGTGGATCTTGAAAAAGGTAGGAAGAAAAAATATAAATATATCTACATCGACAAGGGTTTAAATTAAAATGAGGACAGGGTGGACATACCAAATCTAAATCTATATACATTGAATGCTGGAGGTTACGGTATTAATTGAAAGCATTGAGCACATTTAAGAGAACTGGCTTTGGCAGGATCGAATGCTCCAATTTGAATTTGAATTTGCATTTGAAATGCATTGAGATAATTTAATATAAAGGACCGTGGCAGTATCGATTACCTCAAATACATATTTGCATTTAAGAGAAAGGTACTGGGTTGTTTTAATAACCCGTACCGACAACTCAGTGGTTCAAATAACACATTTGAGAGAAATGATTGAGGGAGGATCGTAAGAGATTTGGGATGATGCACAATCATGGACTCCTTTAAAGACACTTTAGATGCCACATAATACTAGAAAAACCTATAGCTTTTGACTTTAGGTGAGAATTAGGGGTACTTCCCTAATGTATTTGAAGATGAAGTAAAAACACAAAATATAGGTAATTGAATCAGCTTTCATAATATATAACATTTATGCCGAAAAAATGTGTGTAAATGATTATGAAATGTGTTTCCGTGAAATTGGGTTTTAAAATTGTCAACACATCATAACATATATGTTTGTGCGCGTGCAGCAATATAAGAGGTAAGTGATATAAATTTTGGATAAAATATTGCAGACATATAAAGGACATATGTTCCTAGTGCAACATTATTTATTCATAATTTTTCATGAATTATTTTTTTAATATTAATTATTGAAGTCGAAAAACCTTGAAATGAAAACGTTATGTGCAGGTGCAACACTTTAGAGGAAAAAATTAATGAAATCCTTCATCTCTATATATAATATTGTAGATCTTGCTCTCCTTTAGTGCACCATATAGTTTTCTTGGGAAATTGTTAAGGAAATCACAAGTTATATAAAAAACAATCGATGTATCTATTTTCAAAAAATAATGTGTCATTTACAAAAATAATAATAAATAATTAAAACATACATTTGAAGGAAAAAATTACATATTCATAATCATAATATCATACTCTACAATATTCTATTTTTTCATAAAAAATATTGTGTTTGTCAAAGAAAAACACGCCATCAAAACTGAGCATATTGATAGAGTTCTAAAAGACAGGCAATAGCCCTGGCTTATTTGTCCTAGCCAATACGTTCGGTAGTCTAAATCTATTTCCTAACATAATGCCAAATGTTATTCTCACAGAAGGTGCAATATTCCTGGCAACAAATCTGCTCAGGAGGTGGCAGGAATATTGCACCTTCTGTGGACAAAAGTTGTTCCTCTTATCTAAATGGTTCAGATCCAAAACAATTGAGTGAACGATAAAGGATGAAGACCTTCCCTAGATACTGTAGACACCTGGAATATTGCTTTGATTGTGAATCTGTGTACCTGCAAACAGATCAAACATGCAAACACATCAAAGCTACTAGAATATCATCTACTTATCCATGTTAGTGACTAAGGAATCTAACAACATGTACATGTGAAATCAAAACAACAGTAATGTGGGATGGAAATCATCTTTGCATTAAAAATGTATGGAGAAACTTACAACCGTTGCCTTAGTGTTAGCAAGCCCCTCCACGATACAAACACTTCATCCCCATAAGCTCCAACTTTTCTTTCTATGCTCTCCAATGACTTGGACTAGGGAATCAATCCAACAATATAACAATACCTCTATAGTTCTTCCCCTCAACTATGGACATGAGCTTGTATTTATAAGGCTCAATGGATAGCAATAGCTAAGAGAATTGTGGGTGAGGTGGCTCCAAGATCCTACCATGGGGGATCTTGAGCTCAACTAACCCATAATGATAGGGATAAGGAAGGACACAAGGCTCAAGTTCTAGAAGCCTCGATAAAATTCATTTTTTCCCATTTTACCCAGGGTACCGCTTTTCTTCCCTTATGACAGAGCGGTTTGGATGAGAACTGCTTTTAGACCAAAGACCATAGGCGGCGGCACCGCTTCTCTATAATAGCATACAAGTAGGGTTAAGCAAGGTACCACTCATCAGCCACAGGGAAAACACGGTGCTAGGTTTTTTCAAGTAGAATTGACAAATAGAGCAAGTTTCCACTCTAAGTGTTGGGATTAAGGGCAAACATGGAAGTTAAGGATCTTATCACATGATGGTGATAGGATTTAGGTATAACAATGTCTCATCTTTGACTATGCTCTTTACCTCATTAACAGCCTCAGTGGGGTTATTGACATGCTAGGTGAGTTTGTTGGTTAATTTCATCTACTATTTACCTATACCTTTAAAGCTAGTCTTCACCACTTCTACGACTGCTTCTGCAAGAAGACTCATGTCTTCCTCACCTAAG
This sequence comes from Pseudotsuga menziesii, assembly GCA_001517045.1. Classification (NCBI taxonomy): domain Eukaryota; kingdom Viridiplantae; phylum Streptophyta; class Pinopsida; order Pinales; family Pinaceae; genus Pseudotsuga; species Pseudotsuga menziesii. The sequence goes on from LPNX010492041.1 coordinate 192,789, forward strand.
CTGACTGTATTGGTCATTTTATCATCTTTGCAGATCTTGTAGCATGACTGAGGATTCTCTTTGTCTTGTGCCTTCTTTTTAGTCTGCACATCCTGATCAGTGGGTGCGTCTTCTTAATCATCTTTATCAGAGCCCTCATTATTGTCATCATCATCTTCTAACTCATGCGACTAGTTTCCTTGCGTGTCACCCCTATCATTACCTTGTTCATGACCTTGTCCATTCCCTTGTCTGTTTCCTTGGCCATTCCCTTGGTCCATCTCCTCGTCAACTAGGATGCGCCATTATTTCGGTTAGTCCTAGATAACCGCTTCCACATCCTAGTCCTTAATCATAAAATGCATCTGTTGCGCTTATTTCTCTGGGTCCTTCATTGGTTGCAGGATGATATTGTGGACACCAGCCTGGAAGTTTATTAAAGGTGCATACCTTTGGACTGTCACAGCTTGGAATTTGTGCTCATGTCACACAATGTCTATTAATGTCTCTACATGTAGAAAGAACTCTATGTTGTTGTCCTTCTGTCGGATCTTCTCTTCCTTGTCTTCCCATGGGTTTCAATATTTCGCACAGTGACAAAATACTGGTACATCTAGCGGCTGGTAGTCCAGTGGGTCTGACCAAACTACAAAAGAAATCAAAATCAGAAACCAGGAGTAGTAAAATTTGGTCTTACTTTCTTCCTATGCTTTCTCTACATCTTCCAACAGCTCATTCAGTAAATACTGTGACCAATTAAACAACACTTCTGCTGTGCAATATTTTGTTAGTTTCATTGTCTTCTAAGTGCACTTAGTGGGCCACATCTTGCACAACAGCTTGCAAGATAATATTTCTGCGGTGAAACTCACTATATTGTCAGTTATCAAGGAAATCAAGAATCATCTATTTACGTGCATGAGGTCATACTTTTCCCTCATCTTTGTCGCATCCATGTTCGCGCACAAAATTATTGGCTCCTTGACACATGACACCCATTATTGACAAAATGAGCTCGACATCGATAGAATATGGTCTATCGAGCCATAAATAGCCTCGATGGAATAATACCAGGATTCATCACACATATGTGCTCACTTGTTTACATCATCCAAAATGTGGCATGAGTAGTAAATTAATTAGGCTTGCGCTTTCTATACCTCAAGCCCACTCCATTATGACTACAAGTTGTGGCACAAGTGACACAGATGGAAGTGTGATCATGTTATTTTTTCATTCCATGTTTGCTTATTTACGTGTATCATTATATTCAAATTGTAGTTTCACTAGCTTAGGGATGATGTTCATTCACAATGGAACTCCAACAGGGATCTAGGTACAACCAAGGAGGAGCATGCTATCGTCAGGAGCTTCACTTAAGGGGTTTATTCTCTCCTTGGTTGAACATATGGTGGTAGTAGCTTCTGCTCTTCTATGGTGGTTTTCTCTTCTCTTTGTGTTGGCGGAGATGGTGTATCCTTAGTGGCCTTGTGCTTCATGCTAGGCTTCTCCTTTGGCACCCTGACCCGAGGCCCTGACATTCCTAGAAGGTCTGTGCTCAACGCAAATGGTCATGGACCTATAGCTGGTCCATTAAATGGTGGATTTTGAACCAAGGATGACATAGGGGCAAAAACCAGGGGCTGAACTGGTAACAGGAACTGTCTGGGGGGTTGGCCGCACCATTGTTTCTGGTTCTTACTGTACTTTTTTTGTCTCGAGAGATGTAATCTCTTCAAATATTGAGAAAGGTGATGCTCTCATAATGTCAAAATGTTTGTTGGTGCTGGAAATCAAAATTACCATTAGTTTCGGATCTCAAAGTTATAGACTCTGGTTCGCTCTTTTTCTCTCTGTGTAAGTAAAAGGATTCTTGACGATGAATGCTCATATTTATAGGCAGGTGCTTTTCTTGCATGTGATCATTTGATGGCATATCAATGTTTTATTGATCACATAGGATTACCTTTCAATGTATTCCAAAATTAACTCACACACTTGAGCTCTATCCTATACCTGTCAAGATAGTTATTGCAAGGACGACGGATGGGACCAAAAAGCATGTCGCCATTTTCCTCGGACTTGTCAAATTAATGATGCTTCACTATCATAAATGCCTAAATATTTTTAGATATATGTGCTTTAATGGAGTCTAGCTGTCCACTCCACCTTTATTGCGGGATTTGCATACTTATGTCACATGTGTGCAACAGAACAGTTTCCTTTGTTTTCTTTCTCTTTTCTCTTTTCTTTTCTCTTTTTTTTCTATCTCTTTTATGTGTCATAGCCATCATGGTAAGGATTAAACCGGCTATCATTTATCATTCCTGCAACTGCTGTCATGTCTAGCTTGTGCAATTTCACTATGCTTGCATCAGTGATGTGTGCGACCACATATAGCCAAAGCCAATGTGTCTTCAATTTCCCTAGATGCTTCAAAAATTTGTTGTCATACAGCAAAACAAGTCCTCTGACTTCAAAGTGCTTAGTTTTGATATGGCGATCATGCCATGCTTTCTTCCTTTTGCTTCTCTACATTTTGATGTAATCCTTCAATGAAGCGTTCTTCCTCCATTTGAATAAGCTGCGATAGTCTCAGCTCAAAAGCATCCACAACTGTCATTTCAGTTAGCTTAACAATCCTCAAGTTCAGCACAATATATTCCATTGACACAACAACTTCTTTCCCATACACTAGTTTAAATGGAGTATGTCATGTTAATCGCTTTCAAGTTGTGCGGTACACCCATAGCACAGCTGAAACTTTCTGATCGCAATCATCTCTACATGTATTGCATACTTTAGTTAATGCATTTTCCATAATCTTGTTGAAGGCTTCAACTGTTCCATTCACCTGAGGATGATAAGGTGTCATTTTCCTATGTTGAATCTAGAACTCTGCAGTAAGATCATCAATCATTTTGTTCACAAAATGCATACATTGATCACTTAGAAGGATCTTTAGGAATTCAAATATGGTCACGACATTTTCAAATAAAAACTTCGCCGCAATCGCAGCAGTACAATATTTAACAGGTGTGGCTTCATCCCATATGGTTAAGTAGTTTGTCGCTATGATAATATAGCATGCACCAAACCTTACCTATTTATTGATTCACTATGACTGACCCTCACCCCAATCCATCTATGCGCAAGCTACAACCCAACTTAGCCATCACCAAAATGGTTCATGCTAACCCGTTAGGGGCCATTGTTTCTTTTCCTAGCCCATGTTGTTTCTTCTGCCAGCCAGGATTTCCTTATTTCCTATTTGTTCAACAATTCGGCCAGTAACAAAGCTTTTCCTTGGCAGACTGATAGGACCAAAAAAATCAACATCCCATTTTTCAAATGCTTTAATGGTTATCTGCGGCGCTAATGGCATTTCGTCACGTCTCAACGTTTTTCTTGTCCTCTAAAAAGCATCACAGCATCGACAAAAGATCTTAGTATCCATATGTATGTTCAGCCACCATAATCCAGCTTGTAATATCTTGTGCACGGTTTCCTTTCTAGCGTAGTGTCCTCCTCCAACACTGGCATGTGCTTTGCTCATTATCCAATGTCGTTCGTGGTTGAAAACACATCGACGCAATATTTCATCAGGGCCCATCTTGTATAGTTGTCCCACAATCAATGTATAATCAGTGGCTTTGATGACCAACTATTTCTTCTGTGCAGTGGTGAATTCTATAGGCGCATAACCTGTATTCAATGGATGAATGATAGCCTCAGAATTTTTATCAACCATGGTGACCGCAAATAATTGTGTGTCAAGAAATATATCCTCGAGGATGGTTGGTTCTTCACCATTTTCTATCCTTGACAAGTGATCAGGTCTCACATTCAGGAGACCAGGTTTAACAATGACTTCAAAATCAAATTCTTAAAACAGAAGGAGCCATCGACAGATATTCCACCCCAACACGGGCTTGTTGACGAGGTATTTTAATGTTGAATGATCAGTGTACATTTTAAAATTTCCAACCAATAAATAGTGTCAAAAATTCTACAACACATATACCATGGCAAGTCCCTCTCTTTTTATCATCTTGTAGTTTTTCTCTGTCGTCGATAGTTTTCTGCTGGCAAAAGCAATATGGTGTTCAAGCGTGCCATCACCCAGTTGCATTAGGACTATGCTGAGCATGACATACGATGCATCGACATGAACATGGAACTGCTTCTTCCAGTTGGGAAATACCAGTATTGGCACAGTGGCCATCTTTCTCTTTAACTTGTCTAAACTTTCCTGACAAGCTATTGTCGACTGGAACTTTTCATATTTTTTCAAAAGGTTCTCCATTGGAGAAGTTATCTCTACATATCCTATGATAAATTTTCTATAATAGCCTATATGTCCTAACACTGATCTGAGTTGCATGACTGATGTAGGTGGTGGAAAGTCAAGGATAATCGCAACTTTCGTTGGGTCGACCAAAATTCCATCACGACACATGACATGTCTTAACAATACATCAAATGGTGCACAAAAATACATTTCTTTAAATTAAGCACGATCTGATATTGCTGAAAGCGTTCCAGCATCATGCGCAACCACTCAATATGGTCTCTTACTAGACCAAACACAGTCCAATCATCAAAGTAGACTTCAAGAAATTTATGTATAATATTTGAAAGCAGAGACTACTATTCTAGAAAAATAGCAATAGCATTCTTGAATCCAAAGGGAATTACCGTATACTGATAGAATCCCCATTCTATGACTAGGGTAATTTTTTGTTAATCCTCCTTCAGTATTCTCACTTGATGATAGCCAAAAAATCCATCGATGAATGAATACATCTCTTTTCCTCCTACGCTTTCAAGTACTTCATCTGTGAATGGTGTTGGGAATGGATCGTGTAGGCATGCATCATCCAGCTTCCTCAGGTCGTTAGATACGAACTTCACCTGTTGTCATTTTATCCTAAATGACTATAAGGCTGATCCATTCTTATTCTTCAATAGGGTCAATGGTTCCTGCGTAGAGCATTCGTTCCATCTCATCTTTCACCTTCTCTTTATACCTTGGATTCAACCTATAAGGTCACTGCTTAACTGGTTTTGTGTCTGGTTTCAGGGGTATTTTCATCTCCCCTAGATATCCTCCTATTCCATTCATCTCTGAGAAGTTGGTAGGGAAGAGATCCTGAAATTCATGCAACAAGTCTGTGATCTTTGCTACTATTTCATCATCCCAATATTCTCCTATATTGAAAAGCTTTGGGTTTTCCAGTGAACCAATGTTAACTTTCTTTATTTTTAGTGGCTTGAGGAATTGTTCGCTCGAAATACCACTTCCTTCCACCTTACGCGTACCCTATGATTTTGGTATGTTAATGTTTGTAGGATCATCATCTGGTTCTCTATCCAGATTGTAACAAGCCATCCATTTCTAGTTGGTCATGCTGCACTGGTGGGAATTCGCCACTTCGACAGGGATTTTAATGAATATCTTCTCCTTGATCATTTCAAGCGTAGCATCAATTGTCGGCTACTCATCAGTAAATGCAAAGGTGTGTCCAAACTGTTTAACCACCTAATCCAAATCTTGATTTCCTTATCACAAATCCATGGATGTATACCATCTCGTGGGTGTCATTTCCAATGTGTGTATGAAATTATGGACCCATTCCTATCCTGGGTACTCTGCAAACGTCATGCAACACTGATTAAAGTGTTCGACAAGGTTCGACAGCCCTATGTACTTTTGATTCAAGATTGTGACTTCTTCGTCGAATCTAACTTCCAACAATATTTTGCACTATGGCCATTCAAATATAGACCGCTTATGCATACCCCACCATCTAGTAGGCATAGCCTTCAGTACATGGTCTAATGCGGACAAGTGTTGTGTTTCTATCACCAGTCCTTCAAACTCACTTACAAAGGTCGCAAGGTTAGGTAAACCATCATGTGTGGGTAACTCCCTCGACTGATTCTACACCCATCGCATAGACCTGGTAATCCTGGCGCATCTTCTCAGAGAGACCTCATGCAATGTGTTTTTCCAATTGACCAATGCCTCTCCTGAATCTAATGTGCATGAGCTAGTACTTCTCTAGCTCAAGTTCCCATCCACTATAGGATTGAGGTAGTCATCTTTTAGGGCACTGATATTATAGATATGGTCCAGATAATCACCTTGTCCTTCATTTTGGACTAGTTTGACATATCATTGTCCTTCCAGTGGATCAATGGGAGACACTACCCTCATCTCGTCATGCTCGAATGAGAGGATTCTTTTCTTAAAATTTATGATTTTCTGATTGTCTATTCCCCAATATATCCCTAGAAGCATGGGATATGGGTTTGTGTCATCGACAATGTTGATAACTTCAAAATCTGCAAATGTGCGCAACCCCTCAATGTCGACGAGAACTTGACTCAACCTACCAATTGGTAGGACCTTCACCTGATTTGCAAGCCTCAAATGGACAGGGGACCAGTCCAAGCATGAATTTCCCATGCTCTCCCAAGTTTTTCACGTAAAAATGTTGATGTCTAACCCTAGATCTAGGATAATGTAATCCATGTCGTAGCATCGTATGTGCACGGTCATTCTCAACTCGCACCCAGATTTGAATTTCTTTTTAACACGGTTAACTCTTTTTTCAGGTTGCAACGAAGTTTCTTTCATAAGCGCTTGCAATTATAAGACAACATATTTATCATGGATCAGCACTAAGCAACTTGAAAGAAGTGTCTTGAGCTTAGTAACCTTGTTTGGAGCCTTGTTAGCTGGAATATTTCACCTCCTACGGACAGCAAGGTGTTCCACTGGTCTGAATGGTTCAAATCCAGAACAAATAGATCATAGAGGCCGATAACTCTCCCTAGATGTTGTAGATATCTGGAATACAAGGCTTTGATAGTTCACCTGTGTACCTGCAAAAGAGTTCAACACGAAACGAATCAGAGCAACCAGAATATGATCTACTAATCTATGCTAGTGACTAAGGAATCTAGCAATATATATCTGAAATCAAACATCAACAATATATATGGGACAGAAAATCAACTTGCATTAGAAATATGAAGAAGTTTACAACCAAGCCTCAGTGTTGACATGCATCTCCATGAAACCAGCTCTTCATCCCCAAAAACTCCGACTCTAGATCTCAATGCTCTCTCCAAATGATCTTTGTCCAAGAATCAATCCAACAGCATAACAATACCTTCAATGTTCTCCCCTCAACCATGGCTATGAGCTCATATTTATAGGGCTTTAATGGATATAGATGGTTGAGAAATTAGTGGGTGAGGTGGCTTCTAAGATCCTAGGATGAGGGATCTCAAGCTCAACCAGCCCACAACAGTAGGGATAAGGGATATCTTAAGGCTTATCATCTAGAAGCCTCGAGAAGATTCTCTTTTTCCCTTTTTACCCAGGGTACGACGCTTCTCCTTCTATAACAGAGCGGTTATGGTAATAACCGCCTATGGACCAAGGGAAATGGGTGGTGGCACCGCTTGTGGACAACCGATGAAATGCGGTGCAAGCAGGGGTACCACTCCTAGTTAAAGGGGCATGCGCAGTGCTGGGAATTTGTGTGACAGAATAATAAAAAACCATTTAGTTTCCACTCTATAATCTGGGATTTAAGGAAAGTAGGTATGTCAAAGGTCTTATCACATGATGGTGACAGGATTTTGGTGTAACAGGATGCCCCCCAAAGCATGAGTCTTAGAGTTGTATGATAAACAAGAGATTTGAGAACAAGTCGTTGACAGGAGATGAAAATGTCGGCTCAATCGGAGTATGCAGTCAAGTAGGCATCTGTAGTACATCAGTATGTTGACTCATAGACACAAGTAACCAAACTCATAGCTATAGAACAATACAAGGCAGATCCATGAGTGGAATAAACAAGCATGGCTTCTAGAATACAGCGTAGATCCATGTGATAGAGGACTCAAACTTGGACATAGCTACCAGACATACAACATAGATCTATGTCATACAGACGCAAATTTGAGCATAGCCATGACCATACACATGTGGATCCATGCTAGATATACAAAACTCCATCACAACCTAGGGAAAAGCAATGAGCACTTTAAACAAATGCCCAGGGTCTTCGTCTCGTCTTCCACAAAGTACGATTCTATCCATGTGATTA
>LPNX010492041.1:201043-213203 GCA_001517045.1 Pseudotsuga menziesii
TTATCAGCCAATGATGTGAACCGTTAACAAGTGCGAGGGAGATCACCATTAATGTCAATGATTCCCAAGGTACTCTAGTACAATCTACTGAGTGTGAATAGATGTCTTGATGTCGAATACCCAGTCGATTCTATCGATCAAAGGTCAATGATGTGAACCTATGTCGAGAGCGAGAGAATCTATCATTAAAGCATACAGATCTCAAGGTACTAAATATTTTTTCTAAGACTATTTCCCAGATGATAAGCTGATGTCGACGTGAAAAGTCTCGTCGAAGGAGGGCCATGATGAGTCCCACATCGACGACATGAAACTCAAAACATAGTTCTAGAATTATGTGAATGTAGCAACCATATGACTGACTCAAATATACTGACACAAAGATTGTGTAGACTGTATAGGTAAAACCTTTTCAAATCCCCTTTGAACATCGGGCATCGTGAGAAAAATACTTGGCAGCATGACTGAACGGGACAGACATACAATGCGACAATGGACAATGCATTCTTTTGAAAGACTCAACGGATTGACATGACTCATGAAAACGGATCATTACGGAGATCAGTTGAATACCCAATTGACTGACACGATTGTGCAAACAAGTGCCATGTTCAAAGGTAATGACAAACAACTACCATTATTTGCAAAATGATTCCCTTCCTATTTCCCCCATCATGATTGATGAGTGCCTCTTTTCGGTTTTACGAGTTCAAAGAGGGTAACAAACACTCGATATAGCTTGTCAGAAGACAAGTCCAGTCTCATATGTTTTACGAACCTGAGAGAGGAGGGGTTCATTCCCAAAATGGGTCTCTCAATGTTTAATTTAACGAGTCCACTGAAAGAAAACTCAGTATCATTCATGTTTAGAGAGTCTAAATGAATACGAAAGAAGACTCCAAAGGGGTCCTTTTTTGTATGATTTAGTCTCTAAGGCCTGAAAAAGTGTAAAATCATACCTTAGAGAACTCTTCCAATCATGATTGGTTGGAGTGTTCCTTTCTCATAAATAGTCCTATCCAAACTGAGAAATAGATAACCTACCATCGGACAGACGACTCTTCAAATACTTTAACGAGCATGAAGAAGACAAGATAGCTCGACAATCTTTTCGTATTTAGGGAGCCTGAAAAGAGTTTAAAGAGAACTCCATTAACATTTTTCATGTTTGAATCCAGAGCATGAAAAAGTAATAAACTAATCTCAAACCAAATTTCATGTTTTAACCAGAGCACGAAAAATGAAAAGTAAGCTCAATGCCATCTTACTGTTTTTAACGAGCTCGAAGATCAGTTGAAATAATGCTCAAGGATTGGTTTCATTTTTACGCAAGCTTGAAACCAATGGGTAAAATATGCTTGAAAAAACCCATTAACATGATATACAGAGGTTGGAATCATGCCCCCAGCATGATTGCTAGCGAATCTTACCCCTAGCATGGTTGCTAGCGGCTCGACATGCCCCCAAGATTCATTTCATTGGACAATTCTTCTTGCATACCCAACCTAAAAACCTGGTTACTAATGTGAAAATGTTCACTAGAGGGGTAGGAAGAACAAGAATCGGGCAGGTGAAAACAAGTTTCAAGTTCTAATACTAAAGTGAAGACTCGACTCAAGGGAAGGGGATCTATTTCATTTTTACACTATGCTTGGAACATGGTTTCATTTTTATGCAAGCTTGAAACCAAAAGGTAAACTATGCTTAAGGAGATCCATTTCATTTTTTAACGATCTCGACATAGAATGGGAACTTTGCTCAGGAAAAACTGACATGATGGTCAGGTGCTATTTCATTTTTTAACGAGCTTGACATAGAATGGGAACTTTGCTTAGGAAAAACTAACATGATGGTCAGAACCTGACATGATGGTCAGGTGCTATTTCATTTTTTAACGAGCTTGACATAGAATGGGAACTTTACTCAGAACATGGTTTCATTTTTATGCAAGCTTGAAACCAAAAGCGTAAACTATGCTTAAGGAGTGGTTTTATTTTTTAACAAGCTTGAAACCACAGGGTAAACTATGCTCTCAACATGCCCCTACCAAAAATGATATCCATAGGTTGGTAGGTTGCCCCCATTTCATAAAAGCTAGCATCTTAGCTCCATTATGATGTCCATAGACTAGAGCCATGCCCCCAATTTTACCTATGATGGGAAGAAGCTAACTAGAAGAAGGGGAAGGAACCATAAGGACATGCAGCACATTCAGGGCACTCTGATTACTAGGAGTAATGCGATGGTCAGGTGTAACAAAGGAAAGCTAATTAATGGTCACAATCTTCCCATCATGGGGAAAATGCATAACTCTAAAGAGTGTGGACAAAATAGCCTTCATGGCATAAACATAATCATGTCCAAGGAGCAAATTGAAATCTAAAGGACCTTAGACCACCATAACATCAATACAGACAGTTTTCCCTCCTAATTTAATAGGTAAACAAGGAAGGGTCCCTAAAGGTGAGGTAGTCTTGTGATTAAAATCCAATATCTGATCGGTGGCTGGCATAAGCTAAGGAGAACCTGAATCTTGCCAAGCAGTTGAGGATAGAATATTAACAGAAGCCCCTTCGTCAATAATAGTGTGAAGTATCTGCCTAGCAGTAAAATTCACAACTATCTGGAAAGGAACACTCGAATGAAGATGAGACTCTGTTAGGTTACTCCAGTCAAAGGAAATAACCTCACTACTTAGAGAGGGTTCTATTGAAACAGACAAGATTTCCTCTTGTCGAGAACAATCAGAATGAAGCATAAAAACTTCGGTAGGTTTTGGTTCATTCTCTACTGGAAGAGAAGAACAAGATGAAGATTTGGTCAAAGAGACTACTTCAATCTTAACACTCTCTGATGAAAGAGTGGGATCAGGTGGAAATGACACTGACTCGACCACTTTAACTTCACTCTCCGAAGGAAGAGTGGGATCAACCACAGATAAATCTGAATCAACCACTTGGTCAACTAGTGGGGGATCATGGGATAATTTACTATCACTTGTTGAAATCACCTATTGATGATCAGTAATATTTTCCAACCAACGCAAATCTTCATCCATGCTTGGACAAAGAAAAGTGTGATGCATAGCCTTGCATATCAAACAAGGGTACAAGACTTTACCCTTACGACCTTTTACCAATGGGTCACTGGTTGAGGGAGTATCGTCAACATGATGGTCAGAGGTTGATGACACAGACGGTTTGGATATTTTAGACCACTCTTATTGTACATGGGAGAGACCAGGACACTCCTTAAGAAGGTGGTCCCCCTTGCAAAGCTTACAAGGGAACTTGGGTTTTCCGGGCGTTCTCTTAGAACGAGCACCATCAAGAGCAGATGGTTTCTTCTTTTTCTCTTTCTTATCCTTCTTCTTCTTACTCTTCCCTTTCTTCTTCTGCTTATCCACATGACTACTAACCGTAGAGCTTTGGTCAAGCGAAGAAGAAGAAAGAGCTGAAGCCACAACCGGCGAAGAAGGAGTAGAATTAGGTTGAGGTCGATCCTCTCCCGAAGGAGAGGTGACATTTGAGACATTAGGTGTAACAGGAATTACCGGATTAAACAGCCAGACCGGTAATCCTATAGTTAATCCAAGAAGATTTAGAGTGGCAATAAAGGGAGGACCAATACCTTCACTTGGAGGGAGTACAAAAGGTACACCTTGGAAAGGGACCTCTTGAGTGGTAGTCCCAGATGAGGATGCCATATCTAAACTCTCTAATAACCCACTAACTACCATGCACAAGCAAGTACTACTCAAACTAAAAGCAACAAGCAAACATGTGAAAGGAGTGGATAAGAGTCAGGAAATTTCACAGGACAGGCCAAAAGGATAACTCAGATGGTTTGAGGATTCCTAAAAGGGTATCTCGATATACGCAAGGTACGAGGGAGCTCAAATTGGTAGTAGTGTTGTCTAATGCATAACCGTACACAAGGGGCCTTCCGATATACAATCGAGTACGTGAAGTAACTTTCTATATACTTCAAGGGTACGTGAAAGGTCATTCAATATACCGATGGTACGTGGAAGAACCGCACGAGTCCCGGGATGTAATGCTGACAAATAACGATAGCTCCTATGCTTAACGACGCCCGAACACGTCTCTAACTTATCACTCAAATTGCTAAAAGTTTTAACCTAGTACTACTGTTAATTTTATATTGTGCATTTAGGTGGAACCATGGAGTGAAAACTTGAATTAAAGAAGATTCACACTGATCTATATGATAATGCAAGTTTTCCTCTTCAATGAAATTCTACCTAAGAGAGGGAGAGAGATTTAATTTTCTTCCCAAGAATGCACACCCAAATGAAAATGCAATTCTATCTTTTCAAACGAAAAGGGAAATATCAATGCACCCCAAACAATATTCAAAGCAAATAAAAAAAAAGATCTAGAGAACATTTAACATAAATAAACCAAAAATTCCTATCTTTTCATGCTTGAAAAAGACGCATAAAAACTTGATGGAAAGACAATTTCACTAACGCTTCCAAACAAATCTAACTCTAATGCACACAAAGTTGAAATAGATGTTTCTTCTTAATGAAAGTAAGATCTATAATCTTGAACAATCATGTACAAAATAAGAAGAAAATCGTTCAACAAACTTGCGAATAAAGCAAAAGAGAGAGAAAACTAAAACTTCTCTTTGAAACAGACAAGGAAACAAAGAACCAACCTTTCCTACCAAGCACTGAAAAAATCAGCATGCAAAAGGAAACAAGAATCACCCAAAGAAAATAAAGACTCAAAACAACATGGATCACACACGCATTCCAAGTCCAAAACAAACCAAAGCCTACACATGAAAATGAAATGTATATTTCCTATTCCAATGAATAATTTATACAGAGAAGAGCAAGAGGTTTCAAGCAAAGAAAATAATGTAGAATATAATGCAAGAAACAAAAACTCTCTTTGAATGCAGAAAGGGAACAACAATCAAAGCGACTGCAGAATATACAATTCATGGAGCATTTTTTTTCAAAACTACACTTCATTTTCATCAAAAAGTAAGCCAAAAACACACAAAAATCAAAATACAAAGTCTGGAACAGGGCCTACCTGGCACCGCTTAGATGAAGTTGTTGACAAGTGGTTTTGAGGCAGAACCACTCTTTGCTCACTGGATTCAGGCAGTGGCACCACGTGCTGCTAACTGGACTCAGGCGGTGGCACCGCTCCTTGCCAATAGAACATGTGCGGTTCCCTATGTAAATCCAAAACATCAAGAGAACGACAGATCAAGTCATAAAAATACTAGATCAGGGCAAATACTGTTGAATTGAGTAGGTAAATAGAGCATAAAAGACCGAAATGACTCAAATCTGAACAGATCTGGAGGTTTCAAACCCAAACGGAGTAAGTCAGCAAGTAGATTTGACTGAAGAGAGTTGAAGAAGGAGCCTGGATTCAGACAAGAGTTGCAGACTCAAGAAGATTAGAACAACTGATACACAACTAATCCCCAGCAGAGTCGCCAGATTTGTTAGCTGGAATATTTCACCTCCTACAGACAGCAAGGTGTTCCACTGGTCTGAATGGTTCAGATCCAGAACAAATAGATCGCAGAGGTTGATAACTCTCCCTAGACGTTGTAGATATCTGGAATACAAGGCTTTGATAGTTCACCTGTGTACCTGCAAAAGAGTTCAACACGAAACGAATCAAAGCATCCAGAATATGATCTACTAATCTATGCTAGTGACTAAGGAATCTAGCAATATATATCTGAAATCAAACATCAACAATATATATGGGACAGAAAATCAAATTGCATTAGAAATATGAAGAAGTTTACAACCAAGCCTTAGTGTTGACATGCATCTCCATGAAACCAGCTCTTCATCCCCAAAAGCTCTAACTCTATCTCTCAATGCTCTCTCCAAATGATCTTGGTCCAAGAATCAATCCAACAGCATAACAATACCTTCAATGTTCTCCCCTCAACCATGGCTATGAGATCATATTTATAGGGATTTAATGGATAGAGATGGTTGAGAAATTAGTGGGTAAGGTGGCCTCTAAGATCCTAGGATGAGAGATCTCGAGCTCAACCAACCCATAACAGTAGGGATAAGGGATATCTTGAGGCTTATCATCTAGAAGCCTAGAGAAGCTTCTCTTTTTCCCTTTTTACCTAGGGTACCACGCTTCTCCTTCTATGACAGAGCGGTTTTGGTAATAACCACCTATGGACCAAGGGAAATGGGCGGTGGCACCGCTTGTGGACAACCGATCAAAGGCGGTGTGAGCAAGGGTACCACTCCTGGATAAAGGGGCATGCGTAATGCTGGGAATTTGTGTGATAGACTGATTAAAAAACCATTTAGTTTTCACTTCAAAAGCTGGGATTCAGGGAAAGTAGGTATGTCAATGGTCTTATCACATGATGGTGACAGGATTTTGGTATAACAAGCCTGCTTCTGGAATATCTGTCGGAAACATTCAGGAATATCTTTGACTTCGGCTAAGGTCGATGGCTATTCTGGATCTACAAACTTCGGTCATACATCCAAAAATACTTGCTTCTATTATTTAACGTCGAATGGTAATTTCTTCTGCACCGTAGGTCACACCTGCGGCAGTTCCTGTGGTATATTCTGATCAGCTCCATTCATAGCACCTCCTCATGTAACGACATAAACACTTAGTTCTCTTGGATCGGCAACAATCATTTGAACATTCAAGTTATGATTTGGATTCTGCACGAGTTTAGGAACTTCGGTGGCCTGAGCTTGCCACTTTGCAATCAACTGGGGACATTGTTCCACATTATGGTCCTGCGCTTTGCAATATGAACACGTCTTTGTAGGATCCTAGGAATATCTAGCATAATGTCTCGGCTGCCCACAATTATAGCATACTAACTTGACCTCTTCCTCTACCAAATCCTCCTCCTCCTCTACCTCTGAAATTTCCACCCCCTTTCCCTGAGTGTGTGGTTCCTGCGGTGGATACTAATTCTGCAAGTTTTGAGGATGATATTGATTCTAATAGTTATTTTGTCAGAAATAAGTAGGCTGGTAGTGTGCTTTCACTTGTTCATATTGAAAATGTCCACCGTTCTTTATTAAGTAGGTTTCTACTGTCTTCTCCTTCAAGAGATTATATGCTCTACAATCCTTCTCATCGTGTCTTACTGACTTACAAAATTTATAGAAAAGGATAGCTGGGGTACTTACAATATTCTACAAGTATAGAAAGTCCTCATCGCAGTGCCCTCTAGTCTGGCATATTCGGCACCAGGATATTCCTTGAGTACTCAATGGATTAGGCGCACTCAGCGAGATATAGTTCATGTATGACGGACAATTATCCTTGGCATGTCCATCCATTCGACATTTTGTCCACCAAAAGTCCTCTTGGGATTCTTCTCCCTTATTGATGTCCTAAATTTGTATTGTTACATTATCCAAATGCAACTAAATCTGCATCATTCCTGCACCACCATCATCGATCGGCGAGGATTCCAGCTTCATTTCTATTTCTAGCGCTTCCATCTGCGACACAATATTATGTTGCATCAATGGCCCTCGTATCATCAAGTGTCTTCTATGGGTTTTCTACCGGCAATGAAACCATTTGTTTGATAACTTTTCCCCACTCTTGTGACCCAAGTTCAACAAATACACAAGACCAACAAAACAACCAAAGATATTGGTCCAACGGAGCTAGCCCAGTCAGGAACACCTGCAAGGCAGGCACAGTCTCACCCAAAATATCTTAATGTGTAGCTACAAGAACCATGTTTTTGCAGTCAATGATGGATTATAGTCCCCTAGCACGTAGCCATGGAACTCAACAAATTCATAAGGTTGGAGTATTTTTACTAACTCGAGAGAGGTGCAACAGTGTGACACATCCAACGTGCAACACAGACTTTGCCTTCACAACTTAACAACTAGCGCAACTGTGTGACACAAATGATTCCTTAACAATAAAGGACAATGGTGTGACTATATTACAACTTAAGAGTAAACATGAAATAGTACACAATGCTTCAACAATGCCTAGTTCATCCCTTCATTCAACTACTTTTATTAATATTGCGACATTCATTTAAACATCAAGTATAAATAATTCAATATAACCAATAACAAAGCACAGCCATTCAACAAGCACATTTATTCAACACAAGATGTAACGTGGAAACCCAACCAGGAAAAACCACCAAGGTACTCTTCATCTGGCATCAGAAATATATGGCACCTTACAGTCTGTGACTTGACTGCATATTGTTTTGAGATGTTTCTTTTCATCTCAGACTCTTTCTTTCTATCATGCTCTCTGTTCTTATTATGCTTTCTTCTACTCCTACTTATCCGTACACAACCTAGATCGACTCTGTTACTCTACTATCTGTGCACTCAGCTGGAGACTTAATATTATAAAATGGTATGCACACATAGCTCCAGATCTGTGGCTCAAAATCCTTCTACTACTAGCATACTTCTCTCTGATCCTTTTAAGTATTTCTAACCGTTTCAAACTTCTAACAACCAAATTCACCCTTATATAAAATGGGTTCTGCCTATTTATAGATTCTACAAGACTGCATAGGTTCGATTGCGTACAACAAATTTATTACAGTCATAAATAGCCACAAAAACATCATTCATTACATTTGTACAGGCCATAACTAGCCACATAAATGTGTTTCAATACATGTGGCCATAACTAGTCGCAGAAACGTCCTTCAGTCTTCCACCAACTCGATCACCTATGATATTTTTGACCTGTCGCTTTCCATCCTTTCCTCTTCTACCTACCCACATATTCTTGTTTCCTTCATCGCATAGCTCCTCGTCGCATCTTTCTCTCTTTTGTGATTCATTTCCTTCCTTTACCTTCTTTCACTTTGTCGTGCTCCTATTTTTCCTGCCTTGTTCTTGCGCTTTTGTTTCTTCCTTGTGTTGAAATATTGTAACTTTGAAGAATATTCTATATGTATTTCTTTGTGGTCCCCGATGGTCCTACCGGGAGAACCACTTGTATTACTTTGTACCCCGACGCTCCTAATCAGAAGAACTAATAAGAGTCATGAGGCAGTCCCCTCTAATTGTAAAGGTGGGTCATTAGCACCCCAGTGTGGTTACTTGAGCCTACATGTGTAACTCGAGCCTACATGATTAAATTGAGCCTACATGTCGAATGAGTTAATTGAAGCAAACTAATGAATATAAATAGAGGTGTGGCTCTCCTCATTTGGACACACACTCTCACTTGTGTAGCGCATTAGTAGAGAAGAGAAGTAGCTAGAGAAGGAGGAGGATCAGACTTTGATCTCCTTGCTAGTTTTATCTTTTATCTTTTATCTTTTTGGGGCATCTATATTGAGGAAGCTTTTGCTGGGTTTTTCCTTTTAGGGTTTTCCCAGGATAAATATTTGTGTTTGTTGTAATCTCACAGATCACATAAGGTTACCAATAATACATACTTAAACATACATAAATATAAATAGAGACAGAAGACAAGAACATATAGGATAGAACAGAATACTTTATTATAATGAGTTCATACAAAGCACAGAACTGAACTGAGTTCTTGTGTGGCTCAACAGCCTAATATATACAAGTTACAAATAGTTACAAAATAAATACCTGTCGGTTCGGTGAACCGACATGACTGTTAGTTAGCCGACTTAATTAACTAATTTAGTCAGCCGACCGACTATTCGGTCCATTGACTTAGTCGGCTGACTAAGTCGGTCTTCATTCAAGTCGACTTATGTCGACTTGCTCCTTCTACATCTCCCCCATGAACAAAACGTTTCTTCGTCCTGAAGAAACAGGGAGGTACAAAAAATGTGTTGTATGTCGGACCCTGCAACTGCTACTGAGGTGGACTGTGCAGACGGATAGTTGGTCTTCTCTGGACGCAGACTTCGACTATTGCTGGTACAGTGACGGCAAGCTGGTGCTGGAAATCTCTCCATGTCTGCAAGGCTTTCTGGATGTCGATCGTCAGAGTAGTAAGATTTGAAAGTACCAACATCTTTTCTGCCATGGGCATTTCGGCAATGTTCTCCATGTTGGGACCCAACATTTGGTTCTGTTCTTCTGCAGCATCAAGGAGTCTTTTCATCTGCGGGCAGATGTTGTCGACCTTCTCTAAGTTTGGAAGGGCTTGCTGAACCCACTGATGAGCTTCTCATTCTAGCTTCTGCAGTTTGTTGTTTTCCATCACAATCTGCTCTTCAATGGTCTGCCTCCGTTGACTTACGTCCCTCCAAGGCCTGAATGCCTTGTCTTGTCTGCTTGGTCTGATGATAGACTTGCCCATAATGAGTAGGCCAGTCTCTCAGTACTTCCTTAGTAACAATGGATTCCTCCATATGGTCCTGTAAGACTTTGTAAGCCTCCGAAAATGCAGTGTGCTGGGTCAAGAGGATTCGGGCGGTCTCTTCCTTTTGTTCTGCTTTAGTCTCTTGGAGATGTGTCTGGATGGTCGACACCAAGCCTTCAAAAAGCTGATACGCCCTTTCCAGAGGTCGATCTCTAGCAACGTCGACCGGGCCTGGGATGACAGTTTGTGCAAGAGACCTACATTTGCCGAGAAACTCGACCTATTCTACCTCCTAGTCTTTGAGCTCTTTACTTTTGGTGACCGTCCTCTTCTTTGACTCTTTGGCCAAGGTTTTGAGCAGTTGGCCGACCTTTGTGTCGGTCAACGAACTTGCATCTCTTAGGCTAATCTTCAAGCCGGATGTTCTATGGTGCTCTTTCTTTTTCTTCTGGGTCTCTGTCTGTGGCTCTTGGGTACCTGCAGTAGTTCAAGTTGGATCTGTGGTTGGTGGAATAGAGGCCGAGGGTTTCTATGCTTGGTTAGGTGGTATAGAAGTCGGGGGTATGGGGGACGGTGGTTTTTCTGTTTGAGGAGGTGGTATGACCACTTCCGGCTGTGAGGCTGATGGTGGGTTTGGTTGTGAATCAGAGGGTGGCGGAGGTGGTGGAGGTGATGGTGGTGGAGGTGGAGACGGAGTGGGGGAATGGTCAGGGGTCAAAAGGGTGACGGGACTATTTGGTGGGCTTTGGTCGGAAGAGATACCTGCTTCCGACGGTGATGTGGGTGGTTCGTTCTGGGCGTCGGCATTGATTTGCTCTGTGACATAATGGATGTTTCCAATCACGTCGCCTCCGTCGTCGATCCTGGTAAATGTCGTTGTTTCTTGGGTGTAGATCTGTTTGTTTGCTTTGAGAGGAGTTGTTGTCTGTATTGTCTGTGCCGACTGGAACAGTGCAGGCAGCGTCGCGAAGAAGGATTTAAGCTCAGTGTCCTTGTCGACCCTGGCTCTTAGTGCCTCCAGAATTCCTCTTTGATATGCTTCCATGGGGTTGCCCAACTGTTCTGCCGGTGCTTGTTCTTCGACTACAAGCGTCGGAGATGGATGAGGAGGGGTCGACACAAGGTCGATGATGTTTTCAAGCGTCTGTTGTGTTTTGGTTTTCTTGGGCCGACCTTCTGGAGCGCCTGCCTCGAGATAGCGTTGAAACTGGGTTTCAACCTACACTTTATTGGCGCGGGCATCTTTGACAATGTCGACAGCCACGGCGGCGAGTTCCTCCTCATCGTCGGATGAGTCAAGAATAAGCTTGCGCTTACCCCTGCCTGTTTGTTGTTTTTGAGTCTTGAGTCTTTTCCTAGTGATCGCTATCTCCTTAGCCAGCTTCTTGATGGAGCTTTTGGATAGGGCATACTTAGGGTCGTCATCTTCGACTTCACCTGTCGGTTCTTGAGTGGGTTTGACGAGTGCTGGAGCCGGAGGAGTTGTCTGTTGCACTGTTGGCTGCGTTTGTATTGTTGGTTGTTGTTGATCTGTCGGCTGGGGGTCGACGATCTGTGCAGTCAGAGGTTTGACCGTAATGTGTACCCGACTAGTGGTCATGGTCAGGGTATCCTCCGACACAAATGTACGAATATACAGATTAAGCTCGTAGTCCTCCTCCTTCTCCTGGTCTGTCAGTGGTTCGATGGTAGAGAAGTCGACCTATTTGGCAACCTCCGGAATTGGTACCTTTGTTCCTGCCTGTCGGGTCAACTCTCTAAAAATATGTTCAACTGTCGGGTAGTAGTCGAGGTCCTGTGCTTTGGGGTCTTGACCTCGCATGTACCATACTGATGTATGGTCAAGTGCTAACTGGATATGTGAG
>LPNX010492041.1:219213-231652 GCA_001517045.1 Pseudotsuga menziesii
GTACAATGGATTGTTGATAATTTGTCTTATCGATGGCCCACTGTCACTTTGCGTGCTCAGTTCTGACTCTTGGGTATCTTCTAAAGTTGTATGTGGCAAGGGGGGGTGCTCCTTCATGTGTCGGTAGGAGCAAGTGGATACTCCGAAAGGAAGGTGCCATTTGAAAGGTCACCCAGTTCCCTTCGACCGGTCGGCGTATGACAAGGTGTCGTCCCGGGTATGGTTCATCACCTAGTTGACTCCAGATTGTGATGTCACCAGCTCTCAGTCAGAGGTCGTCTTCAATAATAGTCTGTATTACGGTATGTGAATTGGCTGGGGACAAGGTTACTTCATCGGGAACCATGATTTGGAGAGCTTCTTGCTGCTCTATCCACACTTCTTCATCCTTAGGGTCCGTCTCTTCCTCTATGCCTTCTTCGTGTCGGTCATGACCCGACTCTAGCGGAATCTCATCACGGTCGGTCTCCCTAGGGTTTTGTTCTCGACGCAGCTCATCGGCTCGTTCACGTATGGATTCCCTTCTTTGCTGTCGTTCATCCCTCTCAATTTTCTTAATGTCCGACATACTTTCATACAATACTATTCCTTCGAGTCCTCTTCGGTCGACTGTTCATTATTGGCTTGGTCGACTAGTATCCACTATGCTCCCTCTTCGACACACGACCAGCTACCCCCCCATAGCCTACCCGACACTTTTTAGAAATATCGGATAATGCTGTCTATTTGCTCAGGAAGTATTCCCACTCCCTTTCAGCGATGAATTTCTCCCACTTCTTTTTCTTCTCCGCCCAGTTAGTGTTTGATGGCGGTTCGTTCAATGGTGGTCAAGGTTCGACGATATGGCCTACTCCTTTCTCTATCAAGAACTTGAACAGCAGGGTCAGTAAGGAGCACAGAAATTGGTCAGTGAAATCTGTGTAGAATTTGGCTTTTATAGTTTCCACTGAGGTTCTGTCTTTGATTGCTTGCTCCTCACAGAAGTCGTCGGTGATCTTCTCACACCACTCCGATAGATTAGTTCTACCCCCTCGAATAAGTTTCTCCAGCAACTGTTCTTCTTTAGTTGCGTCGGTCTTTTTCATCCAGGAGTTGCTTCAGTAGTTGTGGCACGGATTCAACAAACTTCTCGTGTGTCTCGGTGAAAAATATGTCTTTGGCTTCTGCAGCTGACAGTCTATTCCTACGTGCATAATTTTGTAAATAATTGGCAATCTTACGCTCCCACCAGTCCTTGATCTCCTGCTCTGGTATCATATGTGAGCATATATTCTAGACATGTACTACCGGCAACGGAACCAATGTTGTAATCTCACAAATCACATAAGGTTACCAATAATACATACTTAAACATACATAAATATAAACAGAGACAAAAGACAAGAACATATAGGATAGAACAGAATACTTTATTATAATGAGTTCATACAAAGCACAGAACTAAACTGAGTTCTTGTGTGGCTCAACAGCCTAATATATACAAGTTACAAACAGTTACAAAATAACTACCTATCGGTTCAGTGAACCGACATGACTGTTAGTTAGCCGACTTAATTAACTAATTTAGTCGGCCGACCGACTTAGTCGACTTATGTCGACTTGCTCCTTCTACAGTGTTCCTTTTGTATGGTTGTGCTTGTCTATCTTTTAGTGATCCTGTTTATATGCTTTTGTTATGAAAATGAAATGAAGTACTGATGTCTTAGCTAAGCATATAAAAAGTTAACATGGTATCAGAGCCACCCTGAAAAGAAGACATTATGCAGCTATAGAATCTAGGGCTTCTTACTTTTTGATTCTCTCTCCACAATCGATCAGCAAAAGAAGGCTAGGCTGACTCTCCATTGAAGGGTGCATCTTTCTGTCGAAGCAGAATTCGATTTCGAGCATTTTCAGTTTTCGGTGTGGGAAACTAGGACTTCTTGCAGAAGAATAATTTTTGAGTGAGCCCAACATAGGATTTCTCTCCTCATCAAAAAAAAATTTTAGAGACCTGGATCAAGATTTTTGGTTGGGTGAAACTCCGGGAAATTCAAACCCTAGTTTGACCCAGAGCTAGAAAAACCCTAAATACTAAAACTGCTAAGTTTTTGTATATTCGCTATATCCCAATATTGGCGAAGGGTCAGGAGATCAAAAATGCAAATACTGAATATATAATCCTGATGAACATTGTGTCCAAAATTCAGCCTCGTATTCTGTATATTCTAGGAGATATGATCCCTCTAAGTTAGGGTTCCAACCTTTTCCAGAATTCATTCCTAAATAGGACACCTAGGGAAAATTGCTATAGCTTGGGATAGAGAGGTCCAAATAGAATTCCTGAAGATGTTCTATAAATATCATGGACTTTAATTTTTGTGGTACGAATTTTAAAACTTGAATATGAACAAGTGACACGTGGCATGCCATACAACTTCACTGTTCTGAACAGTCCTGTAACAGGTCACCTTGGGAAAATGATCATAANACTAATTTTAAAACTTGAATATGAACAAGTGACACGTGGCATGCCATACAACTTCACTGTTCTGAACAGTCCTGTAACAGGTCACCTTGGGAAAATGATCATAAATCCCAATTGGTGAAACCAATTCTGATGAAACCTATGGTTTTGTATCAAGGACATGCTAGGTTACCTTAGTGTGAAATTGCAAACACAGAGGAGCAGTAACTTTGGAGATATCAGAGAAAACGTAACAGGCATTTCTGCAAAAGAAATTGGAAAACTAGGGCTTCCTGTTCTGGGAGCTTCCCTCCACTATTTTCAGAAAAGGAGTACATTGGACAGCTCCATTTGAAGAGATATATTTCTATCCAATAAGATCTGAAAGGTTGCAAGTTTTGAAAATTAGGGTTTCTCTGACAAATCCTAGATCAGCCAGCTCCGGAAGTAGGACGGACACCTCAAATCGATAAGATCTAATCTTTTGCTATTTGCATTTGAGGTTCTCATTTCAAAATGATATATCACATCAGCTTGATGATAAGATTGGTGACGTTGAAAAATTCCAAGCATGGAAGTATTTGATCTCTCTGAAGAAAATGAATTGGACACCTACACGAGTAGAGAGGTTCTAGTTCTAGAGGGAGATGAGCCTCAAAGACTTACACAAGAAGAACTTGATCAAGGCCAAGAAGATCATTGTTGATTCAATCACGGATCAACTTATACCACAAGTGTCTTCCCTAAAGACACCAAAGATGTTTGATTCCTTGATCAAGCTATTTGAAGATAAGAACTTAAATCAGAAGATGGCTTTGAGAATACAGTTGAAGAATGTGAAGATCCAAAATGCAGAACAACTTGAAGCGGTAGAAGAAGAAAAATGCAGAAGTGGTGATAGACACCTTGAATGGCCTCCAAGGATCATGGGATTCATTCATGTGAAGAATGTATGCCAGAAGTAAGTGATTACTTTCAGCTCGACTAATAAGAAAAGAAGAAGAAGATGGGAGCAATTAAAGATCAAGCTCTCACCATTCAAAGAATATCCCTCAAGTGATGAGGAATATGAAAAACTCAATTCTTGAAGAACCTCTTATTCATCTTATCATTTGGATAAGAAATGATGATTTCATGAATGAAGAATATGATAAAGTAGAATGATCAAGATGGAGTTTACCCACGAAACAAATAAAAGATAAGTATTCAATTTCCATTTCATGATATTGTTTTGTTATGCATTTGATTGTATTCAGTTGATGTGTTATGCATGATAGATTGTTTACATTAATACTACTAATATGCATGTGATGGGTAAGTAGCTCATGGCGCTATACAACTCTCCAATGCTACTTATCAAACCTCTTTGCTGACACATTGGATTAGTGCACAATCTCAATGATGTCATGGTAGAGATAGAAGGCATTTAGAAAGTTTCTATGAAATATGGATGAATGTTGTATTGGCTAAATAGTTGCATGATGCATAAGAATTTGTCATTATGCATATGTTTTATGAAATAGTTCTAACCATGCAACTGGTGCATTTGAATTGTAGGAAAGGTCCTATACAACCTCCTACAAGAAAAGAAGGACAATACTTGTTCCGAAGAACAAGTGATGACAATTCAATAAACATGAATCTGAAGCTCCCAGGGTCAGAGACACCATGATGGAAGAAAGAGCTTCAGAGAGCGGTAGATCCACCTCAAAATATGAATACCACCATGGGTATGAGAGATAACTCAAGATGAAAAAAAGAATGCTATAAAACAAACTATGATCAAAGAATAACAGTTGATCATGGGGAATGATGTATACGATATGATTTCGAGACATAAAGGGAAGTACATAGTATCCTCCATATGGATCTACAAGAATAAGTGTACAAATAAAGGTTCATGATTTGCCTCAGAAAGAATAGACTATGACATGACATACTCTATTGACCAGTATATATCAAGCATAGAACCACCTGTACAAAATGAAGAAGGAATATAATACTCCACTTCAAGGGGAGTGACTATAGAAGATATCTGAGTTCGACACGGTACGACATGATGGACAGCTTCTTGATGGATCGAGACTTTACCAAGAGTAAAGTGGGTTCCAACCTTCAAAGTTGAATGCAGAAGACTAGGATATGTTGATGATATGACAAGACGAACTCATGGAAGATGTTATGATGAAATAATACTAGAATGATGTATGGGATATAGTTCCCAAACCAGAAGGAAAGAGTATTGTATCCTCCAAATATACAAAATAGAGCATGCAGCTGATGGAAGTATCAAGAAGTATAAAGCAAGATTTGTGGCCAGAGGTTTCTTTTAGAAAAAGGGAATTAATTCTGAAGAGACACTTACTCCAGGAAGTAAGGTACACTTCCTTCAGAACTATCATGGTAGTTTCTTCCATGGTGAAGTAAAGACAAGCCTTCCTTAATGGTATGATTGAGAAAGAGTTTTACATCAAATAGTCATGAGGATTTGAAGTTGAAGCTAGATGGAATCACGTATGCAAGTTGAAGAAGGCCCTCTATGGTCTGAAGCAAGCTCCCAGAGCTTGGTATGGAAGAATAGATAGTTTCTTGTCAAGCATGGGATTTACCAAGAATAAAGCTGATCCTAACATTTATCTCAAGCTTGTAGAAGATGAACTTGTCATCCTGTTATTATATGTGGATGACTTATCCTTGACAGGAAATGAGAAACAGATCATGGAAAGCAAGAAGAAACTAGCAGAAGAATTTGAGATGAAATACCTTGGGTTAATGCATTATTTCCTAGGTCTGGAAGTATGGCAAAGTTCAGAAGAAATCTTTCTCAACCAGGGAAAGTATGCGGTAGAGATATTGAAGATATTGAATATGTTGGAATGAAAAGTCATGGCCACACCCATGGACTCCAACCTGAAGCTGTTAGCTGATGACTCATCAGAGTTAGGGGATATGACTCATTACAAATAGATCATTGGGTCATTAATGTACTTAAAAAATACCAGACGAGACATTTGTTTTGCTGTGAACACCTTAAGTCAATATCTTGTTCAACCAAGACGGGTTCACCTAGTAACTGCAAAGCATGTGATGAGATATCTGAAAGGGACTATGGACTTTGGTTTATATTATGATAATAGCCATGAGTACATATTATATGGATATACAGATGCAAATTGGGCTGGAAGTATCTCAGATAGAAAAAGCACATCAGGCGGTTGTTATAGTCTGGGATCTACTATGATTTCATGGTTTAGCAGAAAGCAATCCAGTGTTGCTCTAAGCACTGCCGAAGCAGAATACATAGAAGATTGCTCTACTAAGTTGTGAATCCATATGGATTCGAAAGCTAATATCAGGTCTCTTTGAACTGAAGATGGATACTACATTGATTCTACGTGATAACGAGAGTTGTGATAACAGAGAACCCTGTGTTCTATCGTAACACATAAAAATCTGGTATTTCTACATTCAAGATAAAGATGCAGATGATGATGTTTCAGTATTTACATAATGTAGATACAGATTATGGTGATTCAGTATTTCTATACTGAATATAGAGATGATGATGATTTCAGTATTCCCATACTGAAGATATAGATGATGTTTCAGTATTTACATACTGTAGATGCAGATGATGGTGACCTGATGATGCTTTCAGTACTCACATACTGGAGATACAGATGGTGATAGTTCAGTATTCACATACTGAAGATGTAGATGAAGATGGTTTAGATGATGATGCGTTGACAAAGCCTCTGTCTCGGGTAAAGTTAAAACACTTTTGAAACAAGCTTGGTGTGGTTTAGAAAGACCTTCCTCGAAAGGGGGAGTAGTGATGTTGTAGTGGGATTGTATCATCCCTGGACACTTGCCCTAAAGTGACCCAGAGACCTCAGTCTTCGAGAATGAAGAGGGATTGTATCATCCATGGACATATGTCCAGAAGTGATCCAGTGACTTCGGTTATCGAGAATGTGGTGGGATTGTATCATCCCTGGGCACTTGCCCAAAAGTGACCCAGAGACCTCGGTCTTCAAGAATGAAGAGGGATTGTATCATCCTGGGACATCTGTTCAAAATGTATCCAGAGGTCTCGGCCCCCGTGAATGTGGTAGGATTGCATCATCCCTGAACTTCGGTTCAAAATGTATCCGGAGGTATCGGCCCCCGTGAAAGTGGTGGATTGCATCATCCCTGAACCTCGGTTCAAAATGTATCTAGAGGTCTCGACCCCCGTGAAAGTGGTAGGATTGCATCATCCCTGAACTTCGGTTCAAAATGTATCCAGAGGTATCGGCCCCCGTGAAAGTGGTGTATTGCATCATCCCTGAACCTTAGTTCAAAATGTATCCGGAGGTCTCGGCCCCCGTGAAAGTGGTGGATTGCATCATCCCTAAACCTCAGTTCAAAATGTATCCGGAGATCTCGGTCCCCGTGAATGTGGTAGGATTGTATCATCCTTGAACTTCGGTTCAGAACGGATCCGATGACTTTGGTACTCGAGAACATGTGTTGATCCCGTAATTCCTAGAGGAAGGATTGTCTGAGTTCCACATCTGTGTTGATCCCATAATTCCGAAAGGAAGGATCGTTAGTAACTCCTTAAAGACCTAAATCCCGTAATTCCAAAAGGAAGGATCATTGAATTGATCTCGTAATTCCAATAGGAAGGATTGTCTGAGTTCCACAGATGTGTTGATCTCATAATTCCAATAGGAAGGATTGTCTGAGTTACACATCTGTGTTGATCCCGTAATTCTGAAAGGAAGGATCATTAGTAACTCCATAAAGAACTAAATCCCGTAATTCCGAAAGGAAGGATCATTGAATTGATCCCGTAATTCCAATAGGAAGGATTGTCTGAGTTCCACATATGTGTTGTTCCCGTAATTCCAATAGGAAGGATTGTCTGAGTTCCACAAATGTGTTGATCCTGAAATTCTGAAAGGAAGGATCGTTAGTAACTCCGTAAAGACCTAAATCCCGTAATTCCGAAAGGAAGGATCGTTAGTAACTCCGTAAATACCTAAATCCTGTAATTCCGAAAGGAAGGATCATTGGTAACTCCGTAAAGACCTAAATCCCATAATTCCGAAAGGAAGGATCATTTTGATGTTTTGATGATGTTGATTTTTTTATGATGATGATGATGTTTCTGGTCAAAAGATCAGATGTTGCTGATGATGATGATGCTCTCTGATCGAAAGATCAGAAGTTGCTGATGATGATGATGTTCTCTGATTGAAATATTAGAATGTGATGATGATGTTGTTGCTGCTGATGATGATGTTCTCTGATTGAAAGATCAGAATGCGATGGTGATGATGATGTTTCTGATCAAAAGATCAGAATGTGATGATGATGAGATTTTGATGATGATGATGTCGTATTATCAAATTATGATGATGATGACGTACTGATCGAAAGATCAGAATATGATGATGAGTTGATGTTAGAGTATGATGATGTTCGGTTGATGATGATTCTAATCGAAAGATTAGAGGCTGATGATAATTATGAGTCTGATTGAAAGATCAGAGTATGATGATGATGTTGTTGCTAATAGAAAGGCCAAAGTGCTGAAGAAGATGTTGCTGATCTAAAGGTCAAAGTGTTGAAGATGATGTTGCTAATCGAAAGGTCAAAGTGTTGAAGATGATGTTGCTAATCGAAAGGTCAAAGTGTTGAAGATGATGTTGCTGATCGAAAGGTCAAAGTGTTGAAGATGTTGCTGATTGAAAGGTCAAAGTGCTGAAGATGTTGCTGATCGAAAGGTCAAAGTGCTGAAGATGTTGCTACTGATTGAAGAGTCAAGATGCTGTTGATCGAAGTGGTCAAAGTACTGATGATGCTGAATACTAAAGATTGAATATGAAGGCTACATGATGTTGAAAAGCTTCCAATGATTTATAGATGCATCACCCTGAT
Source organism: Pseudotsuga menziesii (assembly GCA_001517045.1). NCBI lineage: Eukaryota > Viridiplantae > Streptophyta > Pinopsida > Pinales > Pinaceae > Pseudotsuga > Pseudotsuga menziesii. The sequence goes on from LPNX010492041.1 coordinate 227,588, forward strand.
GATGTTGATGATGTCCTCTATCTCTCTCCTATTATTGTTGTTGTTGATGTTGTTATAGAATACCATTCTCGTTAAGGGGGAGTGTTGAAATATTGTAACTTCGAAGAATATTCTATATGTATTTCTTTGTGGTCCCCGATGGTCCTACTGGGAGAACCACTTGTATTAATTTGTACCCCGATGCTCCTAATCGGAAGAACTAATAAGAGTCATGAGGCAGTCCCCTCTAATTGTAAATGTGGGTCATTAGCACCCCAATGTGGTTACTTGAGCCTACATGTGTAACTCGATCCTACATGATTAACTCAATCCTACATGTCAGATGAGTTGATTGAAGTGAACTGATGAATATAAATAGAGGTGTGGCTCTCCTCATTTGGACACACACTCTCACTTGTGCAGCGCATTAGTGGAGAAGAGAAGTAGCTGGAGAAGGAGGAGGATCAGGCTTTGATCTCCTTGCTGGTTTTATCTTTTATCTTTTATCTTTTTGGGGCATCTATATTGAGGAAGATTTTGCTGGGTTTTCCCAGGATAAATCTTTGTGTTCCTTTTGTATGGTTGTGCTTGTCTATCTTTCAGTGATCTTGTTTATATGCTTTTGTTATGAAAATGAAATGAAGTACTGATGTCTTAGCTAGGCATATAAAAATTTAACACCTTGTGATTTTCCCTGGCCCAACATCGGGTTAGTCTATCTTATTTTGTTGACATAATGGGTATCCAACCCTGTTCCTATCTATAAGAAACAACGAACTATCTATGTTTGTACTAATTTCATAGATTTAAACAAAGTGTCTCATAAAGATAACTACCCCATGCCATTCATTAATCAAATAATCAATGTGTGTGAAGGTAGAGAGATATTTTCCTTTATGGATGGTTTTTTGGGGTATAATTAGATTCAAATTAATCCCAAAGACCAACACAAGATCGTTTTTATCTGTCCTTGGGGTACCTTCACATATAAGAAAATTCTGTTTGGTATGAAGAACAATGAAACTACCTTTCAATGAGCCATGAACTTCTCCTTTCATGATATTAAACATATAGTCAAACCCTACCTAGACAATTTTCTGTCGCATTCTCACAAGAGAAACGATCATTTGACTCATCTATGGATAGTGTTTAAGCAATGTAGACACTACAAGATCTGTTTAAATCCCCAAATGTGTCTTTTGTGTCAAATTGGGATGATTGTTACACTTTATTGTGTCCAACAAAGATATTGAGGTCGGGCCATTTGGAATTAGATATTCTTGTTGATTGGTCTCGTGTGTAGTTATTTTGTTTAACATGATCATTATTTGGTTGTAGGATAATTGTGTAGAATAGTGTAAGCATTGTGGTGAAATATATAATGCAGTTTGTATTTTGATAAGTGGTTGGTTATAAATCACATTTTATAGATTATATTGACTTTTTCTAAGATTTTATATAATATTTATGTCTTCTTCATTTAGTTTCATAATGAGCATCTCAATTCTTAAATATCTAGTGATTTATCACTTGTAATTTTGTATGGGGTAGAATAGTGTAAACATTGTGGAAAGATCTATTATGTAGTTGAAAGTTTAAAAACCGGTTAGTTATAGTTCACATATGATTAAATATATCAACTTTTTCAAATTGTTTAGATCACTTATATGTCTTCCTCTACCAACTTCATGCTTAAATACCCTATAAATCTTCACTTGTGATTTTGTTTTACGTAGAGTAGTGTAGTCATCGTTGAGAAACCTTTAATACAACTTGGAGTTTGATATGTTTTTAATTACATTTTTTAATGTACCTTTTTTCTAAATTTTATTAAATGACCAATTTTTTCACTTTTTCCCTATTTCGACCTTTGACTAGTTTTGATGTCTTGCTCTTCAAATTGGCCCAAATGTTCCCAAATATTCTCATAATGTGTATGAATAATATTAAGACTTTAATATGATTTTCAAGGATGAATTATGACCCTCCAATTAATTTTTCAAATTTATTTAATATTTTTACTGAAGTAGGAGTCTTTACTAGCAAATTGGGGCTCCAATTCCCCCTGGGTAAATTTTGGAAATGGCTTCTCAAATGCTCCCAAACCCACTTGAATTTATGAACATAGTTATATGATGTTTAAGGGAAATTTTAAAGGTCTAATATGCATCATTATTCAGTTTATTCAAGTTGTTATGACCCTCTCCCAAACAACTACAAAATCACTAATTCAACCCTTGGGGAAATGGCACCAAATCTTCTCCAAATGCAATTAAACTGAGTAAAATGACCTCAAATTCTCAATTTATGAACATTAAACTTGTAATAATAATAAATTTCATTCCATTCATCATAAATAAATTATAGATATACTCTTCCATTTGAAATAACTAGCATTATCATGGTATACATCAATATAGTGGGGAAATGGTCATTGTTTGCTCATTAATAGTCACTTTTACATACAAGAATTTGATATTTCGACCTGAGAATTTATAATAATGAAAAATAGAGAATATTTATCTTATTACAATCATAAATGGATAATGACAATCTCTCCCAATTCAAAATCATCAATATTACAATGGTTCACAACAAGATAGTGGGGAAACGACACTATTTCTTCATTGTTTAACATTTTTACATGAAATATTTTGGTATTTTGACTTGAGAGTATTATGAAATTTAAATATAGATAATTTACATTATAACATAAAATAATTGGTCATTATAAGCTTCCCCAAAGAGATGAATATCTCACCCAAAGCAAAATCCCTCCATGAACAAGAATATGCAATAAAAACTGGAAATGGTTGAGAGAAAGTGTTGCACNTGTCATTATAAGCTTCCCCAAAGAGATGAATATCTCACCCAAAGCAAAATCCCTCCATGAACAAGAATATGCAATAAAAACTGGAAATGGTTGAGAGAAAGTGTTGCACTATAAGGAAACATGAGATGCCTTGTAGATTACGCCTGAAAATAAAAACTCTATTAAATCTCCATGAAAGACCTGAGTGACCTATCCAAACCCCAACTTGGATGGGAATCTTTCACCCTAGAAATTGGCCAAGGCAAGAAACTAGTCATCCACTAGTTGTCTCAATTCAAAAATGCAAATTTCTCAAAGGATCAAAAGTTGCTTTCATTCTTTGTTCTTGAAATTTATAGTTTACAATATCTTTATTGGTTGAATTCCTTCCAAGATATGCATTCCAACTCTAGTTGGGAAGATATTCCAAATAATGCCACAGGATCAAAAGCTGCTTTCATTCTTTGTTCTTGAAATTTATAGTTTACAATATCTTTATTGGTTGAATTCCTTCCAAGATATGCATTCCAACTCTAGTTGGGAAGATATTCCAAATAATGCCACTTGTACAACAATTCCTAGTCTCCCACTTCCACCAAATCACATGTGGAATAATATTAGTTGTCTGTTGGCCTGATTTTCTGACCTAAGCCAACTAAGGAAAAATATTCCACACAAGTGCTTAAAGCAACCCTCAGTGTGTTTGGAATGACTAAATCTCGCAGGTTATGGTCTCCTGCTACCAGCTGAATTTATCCTCTTAAGGAGAATATAAAAACTCAGCAAAATGTATCTTATGTTTATATATAGTTTATATATCCTTAATGTTAGTTCTTAAGTTTAAATTATCCTAAAATTGCTTTCCTAATGAAAGTCTCCTTATTTCTTTGGTTTTTGTTTTCAGTTTTCTTGTTAAGGAACTATTATAAAATAAACAAAATAGTCTATTTTTAAATCCTATTTAATAGTAATTAAATTTACACTAAATTAAAACTTAACTAACTACCCTATCTCAACTGAGAGAAACTTTGAAAACTATATTAATTATCAATTAATAACTTAAGTTTACAAAGAAGTAAATGATAATAATTCAAATGAAAATACTTCAATCATTATCATTAAATTTACTTTGTTGAATATGCACAACAACAGAAAATAAAAAATAGAAAAGTATTTTTTATTTATTCTGTGATGTCCTATTAATCAATAACTAATGTTCAATACTAAATATTTGAATAACAGGATTATATTCATTCATGAAAACATTGTAAAAA
>LPNX010492041.1:232209-358062 GCA_001517045.1 Pseudotsuga menziesii
ATCGCTTAACCTAGGTTAATAACTCACTTCTCATGTTTTGTACTTCATCTTTCAATACAATGGAATTCGATTCAGACCTTTTTAATTTTCCTTTCAATTGATCAATGTTTTGTTTTAATTTTATAGTCTTAATGGTACTTCTCAGTGTATGCTCTGATGAAGAATCATTATTCACTGCAGATCCTATTTTGATCTCTGTATCGTTTTGCAGAACCGGCGATTGATTTTCATTAAAATCATCATTCAAAGATACAACAGGATCATCAATTTTATCTTCACACTCTTGTGGCGACACATCCACTAAACCATAATCCCCTTCTTCACTTAGGATTTCGATTAATGGAAAATCTTGGGCATGCAAAGGTGCTTTTGAAGTAGAAGATTTCATGCTTCTAGTAATTCTGTGAAAACCTAACTTTGTAATGGGGAATTCTGACAAGTTTGATTTGCCATCGAATTTCACTTTTCCTTTGTCTAACGTCTTCGATTTTTCCCTTTCATTCAAAGATATAGTATGAGGATATTCATATAAATGCAAGACTACAGGGGTTTCAAGATTTAAAGGAAGGGATTCTACTGCAAGTGTATGTCTTGGAGTATCCTCTATAGGCACTCTCAATTCAGATGATTCAACGCCTCTTGACTCGGAATTGGCTTCAGTTTGAGGAAAACAGTTACGTTTTCTACGAGTTTTAGGATGTAGAGTAGGCCAATACTGAGTTAATCCAAAATCATTCACATTCAAAAATTCATCCCAAGATCTACCCAGATGATTTAACTGGTACTGAAACAGAATATTAAGAAGATCATAATGAAATAAACTTTGTTCTATATCTCCAATAGTGGTATGTACAGTATGTGCCATTTTCCTAAGACTCTAAAGCAGAAAGAAAGGCAGGTTGATTCTGCAACCTTTCAAGGCCATCAACAACCGTAAATGATAATAATGTATATGACAGTAGTATCCATTGCATGTAACATACCTGATTAAAATCTCAAAACAGGCTCTCCGTTGTGGTTTCAAAAATTTAAAGAAAACACCTCTTCCAAGATCCAAACCCTCTGGTAATGGTAAGAGAAACATTTCACATTTTTTTCTTATTTACTTTCTGACCCTTGAACCAACGTTCACCAATTTGGGGAAGCTTGGTAGCTTTAGCAATCAGATCCTGATTCAAAATCAGCTGAAAATCCCCAACTTGAGCTACATCATCCTTTAGATACATAGCGAATCATCTGGTTATTTATACATGATGACCACTGAAACCTTTAAAAAACAAACCCCAACCTATTTTCACAAACAACGCGGCTACTTCTGGGTTAGATTCAACCAATTCAGGGCCTGAAATTTTAAAGCGATTAAGAGGTGCCATTTTCACCCTGGAAAGATTTTGATTAGAGTTCGGGGTGAAGGGATGCGTGAATACAGATGGTATTGGAATCCATGTAAATGGAATTGTGTGAAATATCAAATCATATCCCAATTCATCTAAAATGAGAACAGAAACCCTAAACATAATCTCAGTAACCATAGTTCCAAAATAATGAAAACTAGTTCCAAAATCCTGTTCCTTCGTAAAACGCGACCACCAGGATAACCAAATCATTATGCAATGCTTCTCTACAACCATTACCTGATTTCAAGATTTGATTTCCCAATGAAATGATATCAAGGTTAAAATCATAAAAACTCAAGAAATAAAATGATAACCTTGTACGTGTTTGATATTCAAAGATTTGTGGAAATCAATCTGAAAAGACATAATTAGCACACTAACCTACATGTGTCCTATTATGAAACTTCGTGTTTAATCCCAATGCGAGGACAATGACAAAATATCGAAAGAAATCACCATATGATAAATAATGATTTTTGCATTGAAGTTCTATCAATTCATGGTGTAGTAATTAACAGGTGTGAGGATGTATAGATTCATGTCAAAGTCATTCTTTTCTAGCTCTTAATCCTTGATATGGCAAGTCTAATACGTGGAGGCTCGATGTAACATCATCCTAAGCAATAGGAAACCGCATGCTCAAGAATGATTATGGCGCATCAACAATGACATCAAGAAAATCTTCCCAATACAGGTTCATCAATAATATTAACTTGGAAAATTAATTTTATGATCATTAGAAATGACACAACAAGTACATAAGCACATAAATGTTGATTAAAAAACATCATGCCAAGCTAATCCTTAAGATCAAAACTAGTTCCGATTTATTATTGAAAGCATAAAATAAAAGATTTTGATCAAAGTTTGAAATAAAGACAAGGTTTACTTTCTATAAGTATATACAATGCAAATATTATTTATTTACAAATCATATAAGACATAAGTTGTAGAAGATTATAATGATAAAAATGTTCAACCAACATATAAAGGTTATCATATGATATAGCAAAAATATTCAACCTTAACATATATGTTTGAACATTTTTGTTGGATAATAAAACTATGTCAAATACTTGAAACCAAATATTTAAATTCAAAGTCAAAAGAAATTTTATGAAATACAAGGGTTATGAATCATTTAATCCAATTCACTCTAACCAAATAATGTAAAGCAACAATCCATTTGTATTGATAATATATGATCATGAAATAATGAAAATGAATTTAACAGCTGCAAAAATGAAAGAACTAGCTTAATTCAAAGTGTTTCCTAAACTACCATCTTGACCACTCACTCTTCCTTCATTGAAAGTACCTTCCGAATCAAAGATTGTGAAGGCACTCTTTAATAATAATAAAAAATTTAAATAAATTAAAGAAAAGATCTGATCAATTTATTATGCAATATAGCAATAAAATTTAGAAGAGTTGTTGCCTGCCAACACTGCCCTAACTCCCTTGATCTCCCTCTTAGATATATTTTTATCCCTTACATGTCATATATGTCATATTTCATCCTGCATATCTGATTTGTGCCATAGGTGTCATAGCATCTTCATCATTGTTTTCATAGACCTAGGGAATCTAGTCCAAGTGTCTCACTAGCTCCAAAATTCCTCTTCCTCTTCCATGGAAGTTAATATTCAACTCCAATTCGACCTTAATTGATTCATTCTAAGTATATTTACCTTCCAAATCATACCAATACCCTTGGGCTTCTTATGGATTCGAAATGACAAGAGGAGGATGCCATGTGGCATAGAAAATATAGCTTGTGTAGGTCCCACATCCTCCATGTGTCTCCATGATCAATTGCCACTTTGATTTTCCCTTGTATTTATTTATTTATATCCTTTATTAAATATTTATGCCATTCTAATGTTCAAACATCATTTATTTTCCCCCTTATTCCAAATCCAAAAGCTTCCACCCCCAACCTAGGAAACTAGTAATTTTCCTCCTTGGCAATTATTTGACCCTTAGCATCAATTTGAAAAACTCTCATGAATATGGAAAATGTGATTATTCCATTGTGACCCAATGCAAAATTTGGGACATGACAAATCCTCCCTTCCCAATATTGCTTGTCCTCAAGCAATTTCAAACATGGGTATTGAAGAATTTGCTTTATGTATGATTCTTTGAAGTTGCCACTAAGTTGCCCAACTTTGAGTCTTTGAGATTCCATGAAGATTTTAGAGAGGAAAAACCATGCTTGTTGTTGCACTAGTCTGATTAAAATCACTTTATTAAGTGGGGAATCCATCTCCCATACTAGTTTCCCCAAAAATCCGAAATCAATGGGACTAAAAACTATCCTAGGGTCACAATGCTTGTATTGCACTCCAGCAATTAAGAGTGGTCTCCAACCCATACCATTAGGAAAGATAATTTTTGGATCCCATTTTCTTGTATTCATTCTTCCAAACATCATGAGTACATAATATATATCATCAAAGTACACAACAACATGATAAAAATGTACATCAAGGAGGTGCCTCATCAAAAAATCATGAAAGTGCTTACACCTCCAAGTAAGTAGACCACCATTTGCAAAGTTCATACAAGCTTCAAGTGACCAATAAAATATTCTCCAATGATATAGGTGATTATCACATGTCCTATAATGCAGATCCAAAATGATGTGATATGCATCAAAATATTCAGCCATGTATTCTTTCATCCAAGAAGTGAATGAAGAATCTCCACTAAAATCTGAACCAAATAATGAGCAAAAAAAAATGAGACTTCAAATGACTCAAAGAAGTCTCACCCATACATACATGAATGAGATAATCATAAATATATAACAAAGTATGTGGATGGAAACAAAAAATTTCTCCAATCATAAATCTATTCACCCCCATTGTTGGATGAAGTTCCTTCAACATCAAATGAACCAAGTGTTGAGCAAGAAAAACCATGAGTCTTCAAGTGACTCAAATGCATATCATAGGTGCATCCATGTAGATGTGCATCATAATAAAGTAAAAAAGGATGTTTATACAAATGTTAATAAGAATGTGCTCCAACCATGTCATCATGAAAAGTAAATCTAGGAGTTCCATGCTCCTCATGTGGCACCATCACAAAGAACCCTTTCACCCATATTTCATTGAGACTAATGCTACAAAACATGGAATTGTAGGATGTAGGAGAATGAACTAAATCACAAAAATGATCCAAAAGTGCAGAAGTTTCATCATTGGAAGGATCCATATGGGTAGTATCATACAGCTCCTTCAAAAGTGTGAAACCTTTGTCATATATTGGTTCCAATGTAGAGGAATCATGCTCTTCTTTAAAAATTGCATATCCTTCATCAAGAGACAATTCAAGTTCATCTTCCACCACATCAAGTGTTTGGATATCGTCATATTCAAACACATAAAGCACATTCAAATTTCCACATTTCTCATGATCCACCATGTCATGAGAATCCTCCAAACAATCTACCATTTGACAATCTGAAACATAGGAGGAAAAACAAGTATCTTGCAACTTTTCAAAAAGTTGTTCATTTTGAATTGTGAGCTTATTATTATCCTCATTATTCTTCTAGTATGCATCATGTAACAATTCATTAATCTCAAACAAACGGTTTCTATAAAAAATAAAAGACATGAAATTACCTTTGATGTGGCACATTGCTTTTTGAATCTTCTCCATGCCTTCAAGGTAGGATGTTACTTCCAATGAAGTAGCTCTCCAACAAGAATTTGACACTAATGCCTGAGTGTCATGGAGTATTCTAAGGGCCTCGTGGATATCCATTTCACTCATATTCAAAGTCACTTCAATTAAGGATGGTTCATGGGAGTGAAACTCCTCTTCTTCTTTCTTCTTGATTTGATCAACTTCTTGAAGCTCAAGTGGTGATGGGGAATTTGATCTTGGTTCTTCATTATCTGTCACAGGGTATGCATCTTCATGCTTATGAGAAATTTGTATTGCAGAAACACTTTCAAATCTGATCTTTATGTCACCAACATATATTTTTTAGCACCCATCAGTAGGTACTCCTTAATAATTCAAGTATCCATTAGTATATGTTCTTTGTTTCATTTCCAAGGTAGAATTTGTCTCAAAATGGTCTTCAATATTTTCAATAGAACTTTCTTCATACTCATGTGATGTCTCTTCATCTTTTTCAGAGTCACTTTGGAGTGAATTTATATCGTCTTCATGTACTGGTTCTTCTACTTCACCTATTTCAGAACTAGGTGGTTCATGGGTCTCCTCCTTTTTCTCCTTCAAGCAAGCTGATGCATTTTTCCCCTTGGTTTTCTTAAGATCGATATATTTTCTCCCAAGTTGGATAGCCCAAAATTTCAATCCTTTCATAATATTATTGGTCATGTCTTCAAATATAGGTTACATTATTTTTATATGCTCCTCGCCATGATATTAGGTTCCCTTTTCATCCCTAGTCATAGTTTCCTCAAAAAAATTCCTTCTTCTCCTACCTTTTTTTTCCTCTTCAACAAAAGAACTTTTGGTTTCAATATATAATGGTGGTACCTAAATTATTGTCCTCATAAATATTAGACTACATCAGTTTCCAATATCATACTCCGACACCACTTGTAATGTCCCTTTTTCGAAATTTTATTAAATGACCAATTTTTTCACTTTTTTCCCTATTTCGACCTTTGACTAGTTTTGATATCTAGGTATCCAAATTGGCCCAAATGATCCCAAATATTCTCAGAAGGTGTATGAATGATATTAATACTTTAATATTATTTTCATTGATTATTTATTACCCTCCATTTACTTCTAAAAACTTTTTTAATATTTTGACCAAAGTAAGAGTCTTTACTGGCGAATTGGGGATCCAATTCCCCCTGGGTAAATGCTGGAAATGGCTTCTAAATGCTCCCAAACTGAATCGAATTTATGAAAAGGGGCAGAGGATGTTTAAGGTAAATTTTTAAGTTCTCATATTCATCATTATTCAGTTTATAAAATTTGTTATGACCCTCTCCCAAACATCTACAAAATCACTAATTCGACCCTTGGGGAAATGGCACCAAATCTTCTCCAACTGCAATTAAATTGAGTAAAATGACCTCAAATGCTCAATTTGCGAACATAAAAATTTCAATACTCATAAATTACAGTCCATTAATCATAAATAAATCATAGATTCATTCTTCCATTCAAAATAATCCGCATTATCATGGCATACATCAAAATAGTGGGGAAATGGTCATTGTTTGCTCATTAATAGCCACTTTTGCATAAAACCCTTTGATATTTCTACCTAATACTTTATAATAATTAATAAAATAAAATATTTATATTATTACAATCATAAATGGACAATTAAAATCTCTCCCAATTCGAAATCATGAGCATTACAATGGTTCACAACAAGATATGGGGAAAGGACACTATTTCTTCATTGTTTAACATTTTTACATGAAATATTTTTGTATTTAGACATGAGAGTATTATTAAATTGAAATACATATAATTTACATCATAACATAAAATAATGGTGCATTAGAATCTTCCTCAAAGAGATCAATAGCTCACCCAAAGCACAATCCCTCCATGAGCAAGAATATGCAATAAAAACTGGAAATGGTTGAGAGAAAGTGCTGCACTAGAAGGAAAAATGATATTCCCTATAGATTACACCTGAAAATAAAAACTCCATTAAATATCCATGAAATACATGAGTGGCCTCTCCAAACACCAACTTGGATGGGAATCTTTCACCCTCAAAATTGGCTAAGGAAAGAAACTAGTCATCCACTAGCTCTCTCAATTCACAAATGCAAATTTCCCAAATGATCAAAATATGCCTTCATTATTTGTTCTTGAAATTTATAAATTTTCCAATCTCTCTATGCATCTAAATCCTTCCAAGATATGCATTCCAACTCTACTTGGGAAGATATTCCAAAGAATGCCACTTGTACAACAATTCCTAGTCTCCCACTTCCACCAAATCACATGTGGAAGCATATTAGCTTCCCTAAATCCCTTGAGATCCCTCTATGAGATATTTTAGCCCTAAAATGTCATATATTTCATTTTTAATCCTTCATATCTGATGTGTGTCATAGGTTTCATAGCATCTTCATCATTGTTGTCATAGAGCTAGGGAATCTATTCCAAGTGTCTCACTAGCTCCAAAATGCTTCTTCCTCTTCCATGGGAGTTACTCTTCCACTCCAATTCGACCTTAGTTGATTCATGCCAAGTATATTGACCTTCAAACTCATCCCAAGACCCTTGGGATTCTTATGGATTCGAAATGACAAGAGGAGGATGCCATGTGGCATAGAAAATCTAGCTTGTGCAGGTCCACATCCTCCATGTGTCTTCATGATCAATTGCCACTTTGATTTTCCATTTTATTTATTTATTTAGATATTTTATCAAATATTTATGTCATTCTAATGTTCAAACATCATTTATTTTCCCCCTTATTCCAAATCCCAAAGCTTCCACCCCCAACCTAGGAAACTAATATTTTTCTTCCTTGGCCATTATTTGACCCTTAGCATCAATTTGACAAACTCTCATGAATATGGAAAATGGGATTAGGCCATTGTGACCCAATGCAAAATTTGGGACATGACACATTTCACATGTGATAGAGCATATTGAATTTTTATGAGAATTTAAATCATATATTTGTCTTCATCTACTTTAATTATTGACATCTCAGTGCTTAAATATCCTCTGAATCTTCAGTGGTGGTTCAATGAATTACCTACTTCAACTTATTTATTTTTAAGGATAATTTGATTAAAATAAGAAACCAAATTTCTCCTAAACTTGAGCTTTCTCATTTTTTTGTTGCAATACGTTGTTGAACCTAATGCTTTTTTATTGAGTAATATATTAGAACCTGTTCATTTTTCCAGCTTCCAAACAAAATTGTTTTAGGATATAATTGTTATGATTTATTATATGGTTTGGTTTGTCACTCCCAATTTATGGCCACCATGTGATAGAGGTGGATTCCTTGTATAACTATGGAAATGATATTGGAGAGTTTCTATCTTGATAGGCATGCAAAAAACTCTGATGAATTGTTTTTCATTACTTCACAACTGCGTGTAAATGTGGAAAAGAAATGTTTTATCATTGTTTTTTTACCAATGGGATATCCCAGAAGTGGAAACATGATGCTTTTTTACTGCACAGATTTCCCAAATTGCTCATTGATTTGTGTTTTATGTTTTTTTACTGCTATTTAATGCACAAGACACACCTATAACTGAAATAAGGGCCTTTTTGTTTCCCATCCCATGCCCAACATAATTGATTATAATTGTTTTGATATTGATATATGTCTAGACAACTCAAAAATTAACCCATATTTGAGTAGGTGTATAAACATGATTAGGATCATCCTATGGGTGTCTTTCACTTTAATATACTAAGAGTTAAATTCCTCAATAAATTTCTTATAAATGTACCAAAATATCCATGATATAGAAAGCAACCTAGAAAAATAATCATGTTAAATCAAGGCATCAATGATGTCGTCTCCACTGCAAAAATTGTGAAATATTCAACACCTATACAAAATCTCATGGTGTGCCCCTAGTAAAATGTACTACATGTATAACATATAACATGACCTTTATATTGGGTCCTATCAATCCATAGGATCTAGTTGAAACATATAAGTCAATGTAATGAGTCATCAAGGAAATTTGAAGTAAATGGTCCTCTTAGACACTCATAATACTATTTTAGCATGTGTAGGTGTTTCAGCATTAATATTTAAATCTATGACTCAATTCTATTATAAATAGATGGATTTCATGTCTTTGAAAGGAAACAATGACAATCATTAGACAATAACTTATCTTGTATTTTGTGGGTTTTCCAGTTTAACTCTAACTCTATTAACAACAAGGGCTATAAAACAATGGAAATGAGTTCATGTAAAAAAATGGTGGGACCTCTCATAGTTCTATAGCATATCATTGTGGCAACTTGGTCCTAATGCATGTTATGGTGTGAACCATCTAGAGGTTGAAAGTGTAAAGTAAGGAGATCAGAGTTGGAAATATGAGAGGAACTATAATTGAAGATCTCACTAAGGAAAAGGATCAATGTGTCAGATGTATCTTGATTTTCTCTTCATGAAGACCTTAGTATTTTGATTTTCTTTTCTTGGACCCTATAGAGAACAATAACCTAGGTATCTAGACTGTTGGGTATCCCAAGAGTGTCACTACCATTAGTGAGGATCAAAATTGAGAGTTGTGGCAAGACAATCCTCCACATTACTGTGAAATTCGAAATTTGTGTCCAAAATAAATAAATAATATTACTTGCAATGTTTTATTGAATGATGCACCTCACGGCATTGGATTTTCATCACTTCCAATTGGGAATGCTAACTTACTGCATATTTTTATTTTTATTCTGTTTTTAGTTTTCTTAACTTTTAGAAGAATGTTAAAAACAACAGAGTGCTCTCCACTTTACATGTGAAAACCCCAATTCATGTGAATATCAATGAGCAGTGGAAAGAATAATTAAGAAGAACATGACAAATGAAATTGTTATCTTTAGGGTTCCATGATTGCATGGTAGCATCTGATATCCCCATTTTTAGCTCAAGAATAAAGTTAGAAGATCATTAGACATACAATGGTAGAGTATTGTTGTTTTTTTCATAGCCTTTTTCTTTACATGCTATATTTTAGTCTATGGCTTGTAACTTCTATCAACAAACAAAGTTACATTTCATAATTGCAATCTGGTTATAAGAATGAGGGATACGTATTTTCCCTCTTCCAACTCTACTTTTGCATTTGTTCCCATTGTTGATGTTGAGGTTGGGATAAGATCTCACACCCATTTGGGTTTTTCTCCTCTACTTTACCTAAATTTCACTTCTCTCTTTTATTTTCAATGTATCTTTCTTTGTTTGCCTAATATTTAGTGTAAAAAAAGAAAGATACTCAACTTCAAGGAAAACCTTATGACTAGAACCAAACTTGACCATCACCTTCATAGTTGATTCCAATATACTCCTTGAGAAACAAACCTTTATCATTGTAGTCTAACAACATTACGTTCAAGATTGTTTACAAAATTTGGGTTTGGAGCACTGTGTTGTTGTTGAAATACTAAAATCCATAGGATAATACTAGTGCAGTGGAATAAAGTATTTCCTCCTTGCCTCAAATGGAAACATAAATGAATAGGATTTGGTTAGTTAGTCACCACAATTGTATCGATGTTCTTTAACTCAAAATGATAAATTAGTATCATATTGCATGGATGTTCTCTAATTCATGAATGGGACTTTCTTGGTGAACTCAGACATCTTGAATTAGTTCAAGGAACTTGGAATTCAACTACAACTATTATTTGGATGAAATAACAATAGATTAACATCAATGAACTCATTCTGGCACTTTACAGTAAATAGATTTGAACCTTGTTCCTGTGCAACAATTATGAGGGTATTTTCATCCATAATAGCAAAGACATTGAGGTACCACTGGGCATAAAAAGGGACAATTAGTATCCCAAGAACCTTTAGGAAATATATGTGCATCTTTTATATTAATCTAGGAACTTTGCAATGACATGAACAGATAAAATGCAGCAACCCTAAGCAATATTTATGGTATCCAAACTAGCCTTAGTACTAAACAAGGGAAGTTTGAAAGTATCTTTACAGGATGTTATAATTTTGCTGGTAAATCAATGATAAAGTTACTTCCTAGTGTATATACACAAAGGGTTGGGAATGCATTATGTGGTAGCATTCTAGAAATTTTGATGTTATGTAGGGAAGAGTTTGAGGTTAAATTATGGAAATAAAAATCCCAAATTAAAGATAGTTTTGATGCTTATGTGTGTTGTTTGTTGATTTTGTATCCATACGAATATTTTTTTTACCCTATAAATCAGCCATATATGCCAAGTTTTGAAGGTTAGTAACAACATTGTGTTTCTTGGGAAAACATCATCGGCCTCCTTAGTGTATAATAAGGAGTAGGATTTCTTTGGAAATTGTGACACACTCTCAGTCATACAAATATCCAATGAATGGTAATTAAGAATGATGTTAAATTTAATGAAGCATAGGATCCTTAGTCTTGAATGAAAGCAATGTGAAGAGAAGGCTGCAGAAGAGTGAACAATTCAATGTAAACTAATCAATAGATTCATGACAAAGTTACACACACATGAGATGAAAAAATGGTCGTAATAACATTACATCCATTGTAATTATATCTCTATAATACAATACTCATACAATAGGAATAATTCGAATGCCTTAGGGAGAATTTAAATTCACCAACTCAAATTGACTATGGTGCTAACTCAGTGTGGGAAAATCACCACTAGAGATCTTAGTGAAACTCTGGATAACTGAATCAGTTCATAATCAGTTAACTAACGTAGGTAGGCGAGGAAATGTGCCTACCTCCTTTAAATCATGAAAATTGGTGCTAGGATGACTCAGAGTGAACTAACTGATGGGAATTAGAGCATAGCTAAACATAAATGAATACCTACTAGGGTCAACTATTGGACATTGTTGGTGGCACTCAAAGTGGGTTCCTAAATTATATGGATTGGTCCCTGGAGCTCCTAAACTCATGCATACAAGTGCATTGAGTGTTATTTGGACTCTAGGTGTGTTCCCCACACACTAATGAAGTGATAATGACCTCCTAATCTAGGAAAAAGACAAATAGACTATGTGGTCAAAGGGAGGATTAATTAATAATCCTAACACCCCCCCTCAATTCTAACTTGGAAAACATGGGACCTAGAAACTAATACCAAAGGTCACTCATACAATATAAATGAGTAAAAATGACTGCTTAACAAAGAAGGTAATGGGGAAATCCTCATGGGAAAAAATCCCCCTCAAAATAAGCAGGAAAATCAGGAACAATAACTGAATCAATCCTTTACTCCAAGAAGAGATCTGAGATAGACAAATCTCTTTTTAGTGAAGGAATTGTTGAATATGTATGCAATATGCTCCTTTTTAGGGAAGTAATGTAGAGTGATATCATTACTATGCACTAGCTCCTGAATGTAGTGCATGTGGACTTCAATGTACTTGGTTTACTGCTTCTAAATTGGATCACTAGATATCTTGATTGTACTCTAATTGTCACAATCGAGGTCTACTGAAGAATAAGTGTGAATTCAAAACTTAGTCAGAATCCCCTCCAACCAAGCTGCCTGAATTACTGCATTCACAACCCCCCGATACACTGTTTCAGCTAAAGAGAAATAAAGAGTTGCTTCCTTCTTGATTGACTGGCATATTGGTCCATATCCCAACATGAAGACAAATCCTGATGGATATTTCCTATCAGTACTATCACCATTCTCATATAAATCAGTAAAACCAAACAGATCTAGTTGTGCACCAGTAGAATATTGGATTCCAAACTCCCTTGTACCTTGCACATAATGAAATATGCACTTTGCTTCCTTCCAATGTAGCTCATGTGGCTCATGCATGTACCTGGAAGCAGTACTCACACCATAATATAAATATTTCCTCGAATGGGTGAGGTACAATAGGCTACCAATCAATTGTCTGTAGAGTGTACTATAAACCAGTGGTGTGGAACCACCTTCTTCCAACTTGATTCCAGATAAGAAGGGGAAGGGTGTTGCTTTACAATCAATCATGTGAAATATTTTGAGCAAGTATCCAATGTATATGTACTATGGAATCATGATTCTCAAAGCACTTTGATTTACTTCGAGACCAATAATTTGTCTTAACGGTCCTAGATCAGTCATGGAGAATGCTTCACTAAAATATGACTTGATGCTTCTCAATCCAGTAGTTGAGCCACTAGTAATGAGCAATACATCCACATATAGAACAATCAAAAATAAGAATCTATTGCATTTAGACATTGTAGTCATACTTGCATCTCCCAAATTTCTATGACATAAGTAAGGAATGCATATTGGCATATCATTCCCTTGGGTATTGCTTGATCCCATAGAGAGATTTCCTCAATTTGCAAACCAAGAAGGAATATTCAATGTGCCCATCAAGTTGTCTCATATATATCTCCTCTTCCAGGTTACCATGGAGGAAGGTGCTCTTCACATACATATGATGTACCTCCCACCTCTTTGAAGCTACAATGAACAAAACTAGTCTTATGGAGTCCATTATTGCAATAGGAGTGAATGTCTAATTGTAGTCTAGCCCATGGACTTGTGAGTACCCCTTTTTAAGTAACTGATCATTGTATTTGGTTGTGGTTCTATCAGCTGCTAGCTTGGTATTGAAGATCCATTTGCACTGAAATAAATTCCTCTGAGGAGGAAAAGTGACAAGCTCCTACGTTTTGTTTCTTGTAGTGAACCAAACTCATCATCCATAGTTTCCTTCCACCTTGGATCATGGAAATCCTACTTTTATAACTAAGGATCTGATCCCCATCATCATGAAACACCTATCTAAGATAAGTGGATCTAAATGGATGAGTGCAGTACTTTCATTATGATACTGAGATCTTGTCCTTCTTCTATCATCTGGATCCCCAACACTATTCCCAGCTACTTCAATTATATTTTTGTCCCATTTAGGCCTCCAATTGGGAGCAGGTGCTAGATCTAGATCTGGATATTCTTGAGGTTCATTCTCAACATCAATATCTTGATCATCTTGATCCTCATCTTTTAAATCTAAAACAGTATTCAATACATCATCATTTGCAAATAGAAATGGATGAGGAATTATACCTTCTTCTTCTTCGGGTAGTTATGGTTCATTCACCTGATATTATTAAAGTTTCACATTATTCTCTATGAATCACTTTCTACTTGTAAGGTCCATCAATTTTTATTCCTTTACATCATCTACATATCCTAGTAGTTTGTATTCACTACTCTAGGCTTGGAAGGCTTTCCTCTTATCAGTAGGAATTTTGGACCATCAATTCTTTGAAAGGAGTATCCCCAATTACTAAGTTGTGAGTAAATATATTTTGGATATATGAATTACAATTTACTAACTCATCCCATAGATATGTATGAATACTTATTGCTTCTAGAATCATGTATCCATCTCTTTCAAGGATATGTTCTTCCTCTTAGCTACACCATTTTGTTGTGATGTGTATGGGACTGAGTGTTGCATTTTAATCCATGTTGATGCACAAAGTTGTTGGAATTCTCTTTTCACATACTCACCTCCATTATCAGGTATGATTGATTTGATCTTCTTTTCAAGAGTGTTCTCATCCAAGGCTTTGAAAATTTTGAAGGTATCAAATAACTTGGACTTTTTCTTCAGAAAGTAGAACAAACAATACCTTGAACAATCCTCAATGAAGGTCAGAAAGTATCTGGATCCATTCATAGATATTGTAGGAATCATTCTGGAGACATCACTATGAATTAAATCCATTTTAGAGGAATCTCTTCTTTCCTTCCCAACATCATACCCTTTCTTTGGATTCTTCCCTACCAAGAATCCAGTGCACACACCTTTAGAAGTGTTGAATTTTAATGGTTGTATCAAATCTTAAAACATTTAGCATCAGAACAGCATAACCATAAGCCAAAAGATCAGTGAAAGATAGACAAGCAAAACCATACCAAAAGAACACAAAGATTTATCCTGGGAAAACCCTATTGGGAAAAACCTAGCAAAAGCTTCCTCAATATAGATGCCCCAAAAATATAAAAGGTAAAACCCAAAAGACTGATCCTCCTTCTTCTCTAGCCATAGCTAGTTCTCTCTCTCTCATGCGCTACACAAGTGAGTGTGAGTGTTCCAAATGAGGAGCGCCACACCTCTATTTATATTCTTTCATTCACTTAATAATTAATTCAGTTATGTAGGCTCGAGTAACCACAACTGGGGTACTAATGACCTGACTTAGAATTGGAGGGGACTTATTCATGACTCTTATTAGTCCTCTCGATTAGAAACATCGGGGTATAAAGAAATACAATTGATTCTCCCGATAGGACCATCAGGGACCACAAAAATACATATAGAATATTCTTTGAAGTTACAATATTTCAACACTCCCCCTTAACGAGAAGGGTATTCTACAACAACATCAACAACAACAATAGTAGGAGAGAGAGGACATCATCAACATCATCAGGGTGACACATCTATAAATCATTGGAAGCTTATCAACATCATATAGTCTTCATCTTCAATCTTCAACGACAACAACACTTTGACCACTTGATAGATAACATCATCATCATCACTTTGACCTTTCGATCAGAAACATCATCATCATCATACTCTGATCTTTTGATCAGAAACATCATGATCAGCAACATCATCATCATACTTCAAACTTTCGAATAGCATCATCATCATCATCATACTTTGATATTTCGATCAGCATCATCATCGTCATCATACTCTAATATTTCAATCAATACATCATCATCATCATCATACTCTGATCTTTCGATCAGTACGTCATCATCATCACACTCTGATCTTTCAATTAGTACGTCATCATCATCACACTCTGATCTTTCGATTAGTAACATCATCATCAGCAACAACCTGCAATCCACAACATGAAGACGAAAGTCTTCAGATCACTTTTGGACCTAAGTCCAGGGATGATACAATCCTACAACATTCTTGGGGATCGAAGCCTCCAGATACCTTTCTGAACTGCAGTTCAAGGATGATACAATCCTGCCACATTCATGGGGACCGAAGCCTCCATATACCTTTATGAACTGAGGTTCAAGGATGATGCAATCCTACCACATTCTTGGGGACCGAAGCCTCAAGATACCTTTCTGAACTGAAGTTTAAGGATGATGCAATCCTACCACATTCTCAAGGACCGAAGCCTCTGGATACCTTTCTGAACCGAAGTTCAAGGATGATGCAATCCTACCACATTCTCAGGGATCGAAGCCTCCGGATACCTTTCTAAACTGAAGTTCAAGGATGATGCAATCCTACCACATTCTTGAGGACCGAAGCCTCTGGATACCTTTCTAAATCGAAGTTCAAGGATGATGCAATCCTACCACATTCTCAGGGACTGAAGCCTCCGGATACCTTTCTGAACCGAAGTTCAAGGATGATGCAAACCTACTGCATTCTCGAGGACCGAAGTCACTGGATCCATTCTAGACAAATGTCTTAGGATGATACAATCCTTCTTCATTCTTATGGACCGAAGTTACCATATCACTTTAGGACAAGTGTCTAAGGATGATACAATCCCACTGCAACATCACTGCTCCCCCTTTGGAGGAAGGTCTTTTCGAACAACACCAAGCTTGTCTTGAAAGTGTTTGAACTTTACTCGAGATAGAGGCTTCATCAACACATCAGTATTGAATCATCATCTTGTAACATCATCATCTGAACCATCATCATCTACATCTGAACTATCATCATATGTATCTCCATTATGTGAATACTGAACTATTATCATCTGTATGTCCAGTATATGAATACTGAAAGCATCATCATCTATATCTTCAGTATAGAAATATTGAAAGCATCATCATCTCTATATTCAATATACAAATACTGAATCACCATCAGCTGCATCTACAGTATGTAAATACTGAAACATCATCTATATCTTCAGTATGGGAATACTAAAACATCATCATCTGCATATTATCTCGTATGTAGAAATAGTGGATTTCTATGTGCTTCGATGGAACACAGGGTTCTCTGTCATATTTATACAACTTTGGTTATCACATGGAATCACTGTAGTATCCATCTCCAGGTCAAAGAGACCTGACATCAGCTTCCGAAGCCATATGGCTTCACAACTAGCAAAGCAAGCTGCTATGTATTCTGCTTTAGCCGTGCTAAGAGAAACACTAGATTGTTTCCTGCTAAACCATGAAATCATAGCAGACCCCAGAAAAAAGCATCCACCTGAAGTGCTTTTCCTGTCTGAGACACTTCTAGCCCAATCTGCATCTGTATAGCCATACAATTTGTAGTATAGACCAAATTTTATAGTCCCTTTCAAATATGTCATCACATATTTTACAGCCATTAGGTGAACATGTCTAGGTTGAACTAGATAAGGTTTTCATAGAAAAATAAATGTCTGTTTTGGTATTTGTTAGATACATCAACGACCCAATAATCTCTCTGTATTGAGTCGCATCCACTAACTCTAAGGAGTCATCAACTAACAACTTTAGGTTGGAATCCATGGGTGTGGCCATGGCTTTACATTCCAACATATCAAATCTTTTCAAAACATCCACTGCATACTTTCCCTGGTTGAGAAAGATTCCTTCTGAACTTTTCCATAATTCTAGACCTAGGAAATAATGCATTAACCCAAGTTCTTTCATCTCAAATTCTTCAGCGAAATTCTTCTTGCATTCTATAATCTATTTCTCATTCCCTGTCATAAATAGATCATCCACATACAGTAATAGTATGATAGGTTCATTTTCTACAAGCTTGTAGTAAAGCTTAGGATCGGCTTTACTCTTGGCAAATCCCATGCTCGTCAAGAAACTATATATTCTTCCATTCCAAGCTCTGGCAGCTTGCTTTAGGCCATACAGGGCCTTCTTCAACTTGCATACGTGATTCTTTCTGTCTTCAACTTCAAATCCTTATGGTTGATCTATGTATACTTCTTCTTTAATCACACCATTCAAGAAGACTGTCTTCACATCCATCTGGTGTAAGTCCCACTTTGCCATGATAGTTCTAAAGGAAGTGTATCTTGATTCCTGGAGCAAGTGTCTCTTCATAACTAATTTCCTTTCTCTGAGAGAATCTTCTAGCCACAAATCTTGCCTTCCATCAGCAACATGTTTTGTCTTGCAATTCCACTTGGAAGATACCACACTCTTGCTTTTCGGTTTGGTTACTATATCCCAAACATCATTCTGGTATTCTTCCAACATTCTGTTAGGTCATCAACATATCCTAGTCTTCTACTTTCAACCTTGAAGGTTTCAACCCACTTTACTCTCGATAAAGTCTCGGTCTATCAGGAAGTTGTCCATCATGTCGTACCATGTCAAACTCAAGGATCTTCTACAGTCACTCCCTCTAAAGTGGAGTATCATCTTCCCTCTTCATTCTGTACAGGTGGTTCTATGCTTGATATATACTTCTAGTGGGTCTGGTCAATAGAGTATGTCATGTCATAGTCTATTCTTTCTGAGGAAATTCACAAACATTTATTTGTACACTTGTTCTTATAGATCCATATGGAACATACTACAGACTTCCCTTTAGGTATCGAAACCATATCATAGACATCAATCCCCATGATCAACTATTACTCTTTGATCATAGCTTCTTTCATAGCTGGAAAGGTTAGCATCAATGATGTCACCTAACTATGTTACACAACTAGAGTGTGTCTGAGGCCTCTTACTTTGGTTTGGAAGTCTCACCATTCTTTTCTCCATCTTCAGTTATATCTCGTACCCATGGTGGTCTTCATCCTTTGAGGTTGATCTACTACTCTCTGAATCTCTTTCTTCCATCATGGTGTCTCTGACCCTAGGAGCTTCATATTCATGTTTATTGGAGTGAATCTTGAATTGTCATCACTTGTTCTTCAAAACAAGTCTTGTCCTTATTTTCTTGTAGGCAGTTGTATAGGACCTTTCCTACAATTCAAATGCACTAGTGGCATGGTTAGAACCATTTCATAGAACATATGCATAACGATGCATCATTCAACTGTTTAGCCAATACAACATTCATCCATATCTCACAAAAACTTTCTAGATGACATCATTGAGATTGTGCACTAATCCAATATGTCAGCAAGGAGGTTTCATTCTACATAAGTAGCAATGGAGAGGTGTATAGCACCATGAGCTACTTACTCATCACATACATACTATCATTAATGTAAACATTCTATCATGCATAATACATCAATTGAATATAAAACAATATCATGAAATGACAATTGAATACTTATATTTTATTCATTTCATGGGTATACTCCTTCTTGATCCATATCCTTCATCATCTAAATATTCATTGATGACATCATCATTTCTTATCTAAATGATAAGATGGATAAGACTTTCTTCAAGAATTGAGTTCTTCATATTCCTCATCACTTGAGGGATCTTCTTTGAATTGTGAGCACTTTATATTTAGATGCTCCCATCTTCTCTTCTCTTATTATGAGTCAAGTTTCTTCTTGTGTAAGGCTTTAGCCTCATTTCCCTTTGGAACTGGAACCTCTCCACTTATGTAGGTGTCCAATTCATTTTTCTTCAAGAACCAGTAAAATCCTATGCTTCCATGCTTTGAATTTTTCAGCTTCACCAAGCTTGTCATCAAGCTGAGGAGCTAGATCAAAATAAGAACTTCAAATGCAAATGGAAAAAAATTAGATCTTACCGGTTTGAGATGTTCGTCCTGGTTTTGGATCTGGCTGATCTAGGGTTTGTAAGACAAACCCTAATTTTCAAAACTTGGAATATTTTATATATGATTGGATAGAAATATAGACCTCTTCAAGGTGAGCTTTCCAATGTACTCATTTTCTGAAAACAGTGGAGGGAAGCTCCTAGAACAGGAAGCCCTAGTTTACTAATTTCTTCTATAGAAATGCATGATACTGTTTCTGCGGTAATTCCAATAGTACCACTCCTCTGTGTCTGAAATTTCATAATGAGGTATCCTCATCTATCCTTGTTCCAAAACCACAAGTTTCATCAGAAATGGTTTCACCAATTGGGACTTATGAGCGTTTTCCTAAGGTGACCTGTTTCAGGACTGTTCAGCATAGCAAAGTTGTATGGATTTTCACGTTTCACTGTTTCATATTCAGAGTCTTAAACTTGTACCACAGAAAGTAGATTCTGTTCCCTTTCTAAAACATCTTGAGAAATTTCATTTGGACCGTTGTAGCCCAAGATATAGAAATTATCCCTATGTGTCCTATTTATGGATGAATCCTGAAAGAGGATGGAACCCTAACTTGGAGGAATCATATCTCCTAGAATATAGAGAATATGAGGTTCAAACGTGAACACAATGTACATCAGGAATTTATCTTATACCTGTGAAATTTTAGGCCCCTGAGACTTCTTCAATCCCAATATATAGAGAATGTACCAAAACTTATCAGTTTTAGTATTTAGGGTTTTTTAGGCCCGGGGTCAAACTAGTGTTTGACTTTCCTAGAGTTTCACCCAACCAAAAATCTCGACCTAGGTCTCTAAACTTCGATTTTGATGAGGAGAGTAATCCTATGCCGGGCTCACTCAAAAATTCTTCTTCTGTAAAAATCCCTAATTTCCCGCAGCAAAAACTGGAAATGCCCGGAATCAAATTCTGCTTCTACAGAAAGATGTGCCCTTCAATGGAGAGTTAGCCTAGCCTTCTTTTGCTGATGGATTGTGGAGAGAGACCCAAAAATTAAGTATCCCTAGATTCTGCAGCTGCACAATGTCTTCTTTCAGGGTGGCTCTGATACCATGTTGAATTTTAATGGTTATATCAGATCTTAAAACATTTAGCATCATAACAGCATAACCATAAGCCAAAAGATCACTAAAATATAGACAAGAAAAACCACACAAAAAGAACACAAAGATTTATCTTGGGAAAACCCGAATGGGAAAAACCCAGCAAAAGCTTCTTCAATATAGATGCCCCAAAAATATAAAAGGTAAAACCCAAAAGACTGATCCTCCTTCTTCTCCAGCCACATATCTTTCTCTCTCTCTCTCTCATGCACTACACAAGTGAGTGTGAGTGTTCCAAATGAGGAGTGCCACACCTCTATTTAGATTCTTTCATTCACTTAATAATTAATTTAGTTATGTAGGCTCGATTAATCCTAATTTAATCTTGTAGGCTCAAGTAACCACAACCGGGGTACTAATGACCTGACTTACAATTGGAGGGGAGTTCCTCATGACTCTTATTAGTTCTCCCGATTAGAAACATCAGGGTATAAAGAAATACAAGCGATCCTCCCGATGCGACCATCGAGGACCACAAAAATACATATAGAATATTCTTCGAAGTTACAATATTTCAACAAGAATATTTGATGAGAGGAAATCTCTCAACCATATTTTCGTTGTGTAGCTGTTGGGATACTTGAAGTTCAAGTGGCTAAATATTTCATGCCACAACTTGCTTGTGTTATCGACATGTGTCAATAAGGCACTAGGATATGAATTAGGAAGAAAGTGAGAAAATGCATATGCCTTGAAGGCATGATTAGCAACTCCTTTCGATATCATATTTCTAGTAGATACTTTTAAGATATCCACTCTATTAATATCAAATGTGACTCACTTAGATGATCCATTATGTGTAATCGAGTATACAGACAACAAGTTTGTTTCCAAGTTAGGGACATAGATTACATTCTGAAATAATCCATGCTCGGTTTTAATGGAACCTTTCCTGACAGCTTGGATTTGTGAGTCATCTCTCATATGGATTCTTGGTCCTCTAGATATATCTAGAGTAGTGAAATATTCTTTGGATTAAACCATGTTGTTGGAGGCTCCAGAATCAGTGAGAAAAACCTTGGACTGAGAAAATCTTGCCTTCAGAGCATCACATATCTCAATTTATTCAGTCTTGTTTCTAGCATAAGACTTCTTTTCTCCTTTAGGAAGAGCAATGTTGTTCTATTCAAGGATCCTAGACATATGGTCTATGGTTTTCTTCATACACATATTCTCCGTAATATTTCCTCTCTTGCAGTAAGGGCACTTGGCCTTGTCAAAATTATTTTGCTTTTCCTTCTTGGAACCAGAGGCTCCTTCTGAAATATTTTTCTTATCCTTAGGCTTGGATTCAGTGTTCTTCTTCTCTTTTCCTTTGTTCTTTCCCTCTTCTTGCGCATTCTTAGTCTCCCCATCTAAGAGAGACTGATTCTGGAGGATTTTAGAGCTCCCATATGAATCATCTTATCATGTCCCTATATTAGTGATTATGTGAATCCATCAAGGGGTGTCATTCACCAATTAGGAGTTGTCAGTATCTTGGAGTGAAAGGTAGGTACAAACACTAAACATTCTGGGCCAAGTTTTCTCATAATTGAAATCACCAACTGCTCATCCTTCTTATCAACCCCACATTGTTTGCACTTCATGACAAGGGATTTGAATTTGAGAAGAATTCTTGTATATTTTCAAATTTGTTGGGTTTTAGTGTTATCATCTCATTCTCTGGAATATGTCCCGTGAGCTCATCCTTCTTGCCAAACAAGGATTAGATCTTATCTCATACTTCTTTTGGAGTTCTCATTCCCTCAATATGTAAGAGCATATCTATGGAGGTGTGGATGTACATGAATCCAAATGCTTCATCCATATTGTTTAGATGCTTATACTTTTCAAGAGGATTCTAGGGTTCATCCTCTCTGCCCATGGTGACCTTGTGCAAACCCTTGTTGCACAATACAATCTACATATCAAGATAGTTGAAGGAGGTGAGTATTCTGTGTATTAAAGATGTTGAATTTTCAATCTCAAAGCTTGAAAAATAGCTAATTCTTAAGAAAATATTTCTATGTACCTACAAAAACTCTGCAAAACACTCCAATTCACAATCAAACCAATTCAAACACTCTCTGGTTCAACATGTGCACTTTCTCTAGGTGCATCATAGCTAGCTAGACTTCTCTGGACATAATCCAGAGGGAGAAAGGAAAGAATACCGAGATTTATATGGAACCCAGTTTATTTTGGTGCATCAATGGATGTTTCCTAGGTCTGAATCTATCCTGGATACATGCTATGATACCATGTTAAATTTAATGAAGCATAGGATCCTCAAGCCTGAATGACGGCATTGAAAAGACAAGGATGCAAAAGAGTGAACAATTCAATGTAAATTGATCAATAGATTCATGACAAAATTACACACACATGAGATGAAAAAATGGGCAGCATAATATCACATCCATTTTCATTATCTCTTTGTAATAAAATAATCATACAATAGGAAGAATTCGAATGACTTAGGGAGGATTCGAATTCACCAACTCAAACTAAATCTAGTGCTAACTCAATGTGGAAAGATCACCACTAGAGTTCACTTGTGAAACTTCGGATAATTGAATCAGTTCACAATCAATTAATTGATGTATTAAGTGAGTAAAGGTTCCTACCTCCCTTAAATCATGGAAATTAGTGATAGGATAACTAAGAGTGAACTAACTTATGGGAATCATAGCATAACTAAACATAACTGAATACCGACTATGGTTAATTGTTGGAGACTACTAGTGTCACTTAGAGTGGGTCCTTAAATTATAGGGATTGGTCCCTGGAGATCCTAAACTCATGCAGATAGGTGCATTGACTGTTAGGTGGCACCTAGGTGTGTCCCCGTGCACTAATCAAGTGATAATGACCTCCTAAGCTAGGAAAAAGACAAATAGACTATGTGATCAAAGGGAGGATTAATTAATAATCCTAACAAATGAATGGTTTACAATCCTAATACAAGTCTAAAAGTTTATTCTACAAAAAATTACTTGAATCTTTGTAAAGAGGGGGATATATTACCATATCGAAATTTGTTGAGATAGAATCACTAAGTTCTTCAATCTCGGTTCCTCCTTATTTACAATAGATCCATAAGAGATAGAGATGATATGATCGCTATTTATTTTAACTGTTCACACCAAAAATTGTCCACGTAGCTCTCTTTGGTCCAAACCATAATTACACATCATAATCCCACCATTATTACCCCCTCCAATTTGACCTTCACAATTAAATTCCACTCAAATTGGTCCAAAATATCTTTATTCCTTCCCTCGTAAATACAGGGAAGATGGGAATTTATTGCAACATAACCCCCATTCTCCAAAAAATGACCGAAAACCCCTAAAATGAAAATGGGTTAAAAACCATGGACAAATACCATGCACTATGAAAAAACATGGACCAATACCATTGGCAATAAAATCTTCAATCATCTGATAAATACATTATGAAGGTCTCGCCACAAACATTCCTAAACTTTTTCATTCCAACACTTTTCAATCACACGGTTCCAGAACCTTACATTCCTACACCTTTTCCAATGCCATCCCACGTTGCATGTTGAGTTTACTCTATGTAGCCCTAGATTCCTTTCACATTAACAACCCTTGTTGGAGAATATCGTGGGAGTCATATTACCACATCCTCAAATAGTTGTAGTAGTCCAATGTTGATTTATTTGTAACTTTAAAATGTATTCACTTGTATATCTTATATTGTACCCCAATGTTCCTATCGAAAGAATCATTTGTATTTCATTGTACCCCGATGTTCCTATCGGGAGAGTCATTAATATAATAAATTCATGTAAATTCATTGAGGTTAACCCTCCATTGTAAGTCAGGGAAATAGTCCCCACAATTAATTTGATGTTAAACCTCGGGGGGAAAAGTCCCCACAGTTGAGGGGCACTAGGGTTATTATACTTTCCTAGAGAAGTTGGCCCTGGTAAGTAATTGTCAAGTCATAAATTAGTATAAATAGAGAGTGAAACTCTCTATTTTTCATATACACTCACTCAATTGGGGCACATGAGTGAGAGAGGAAGTGCTGGAACAAGTGAGAGAGATCAGTTATTGAAGATCATCTTTATGTTTTCAGGTTTTAATTTTTCCATTGGTACTCATTCTATCTCTAAGGAAGTTGCGGGGTTTTATCCTTTATGGTTTCCCTGAGGAAAATTTTTTGTGTCTCTTGTCTCTTGTGATTATTGGTGTGCATGTTATTCTCTCACATAAGATCCTAAGATCATATTGCTTAAATGATAAAAATCTAGCATGGTATCAGAGCTAACCTGAGAAGAAGACACTATGTAGCTGCAGAAGCTAGGGCTTCTTACTTTTTGTGTCTCTCTCCACAATCCATCAGCAAAAGGAGGCTAGGCTAACTCTCCATTTAAGGGTGCATCTTTCTGTCCACGCAGAATTTGATCCGGGTATTTTCAATTTTTGCTGCGGGAAATTAAGGATTTTTACAGAAGAGGAATTTTTGAGTGAGCCCAACATATAATTTCTCTCCTCATCAAAATCAAAGTTTAGATACCAAGGTCGAAGTTTTTGGTTGAGTAAAACTCTAGGAAAGTCAAACCCTAGTTTGACCCCGGGCCTGAAAAACCCTAAAATACTAAAACTAGTAGTTTTGGTACGTTTGCTATATCTCGAGATTGAAAAAGGTTCAGGACCCAAAATTTTCACAGGTAGAAGATAAATTCCCATTGTACCCTATGTAAGCATTTTAACCTCAGATTCTCTATATTCTGGGAGATATGATTCCTCCAAATCTAGGTTCCAACCTCTTCCAAGATTCATCCCTAAACAGGACACCTAGGGAGAATTACTATATCTCAGGCTAGGAAGATCCAAATGAAATTTCGCAAGATGTTCCAAAGAGGGCATAGACTTTCATTTCTGTGGTAAAATTTTCAGACCATGAAGGATAAAGAGTGACACGTGGCAATCCGTACACGTTCGCTATGCTGAGCAGTCCTGAAAGATGTCACCTTGGGAAAACTCTCATAAGTCCCAAATGGTGAAACCAATTCTGGTAAAACCTATGGTGTCAGAAATAGGACAGACACGGCTACCTTGCTACAAATTTTTGGAGACAAAGGAGCAGTAATTTTGGAGATACCATAGAAAAAATAGAAAGCATTTCGGCAGAGGAAATTAGAAAACTAGGGCTTCTTGCTTCGGGAGTTTCCATCCACTATTTTCAGAAAAGGAGTACATTGGACAGCTCTCCTTGAAGAATCCTATATTTCTATCCAAACATAATTTTGAGATTACAAGTTTTTAAAATTAGGTTTTCTCAGACAAACCCTAGACCAGCTAGATCTGGAACCAGGACGGACACCTCAAATCGGTAAGATCTAATCTTTTGTTATTTACATTTGAGGTTCTCATTTCAAAATGATTAATCACACCATCTTGATGACAATATTGGTGAGGCTGACAACTTCCAAGCATGGAAGTATAGGATCTCACTATTTCTTAAAGGAAATGAATTGGACACCTACATAAGTAGAGAGGTTCCAGTTCTAGAGGGAGATGAGGCTAAAGCCTTACACAAGAAGAAATTGGTCAAGGCCAATAATATAATTGTTGATTCAATCAAGGATCACCTTATACCACAAGTGTCTTCCCTAAATACACCTAAATAGATGTTTGATTCCTTGACCAAGCTATTTGAAGGGAAGAACATAAATCGGAAGATGACTTTGAGAAAGCAGTTGAAGGCTGTAAAGATCCAGAATGCAGACACCATACAATCATACTTTACAAGGGTCTCTCAAGTCAAAGGACAACTTGAAGTAGTGGATGAAGAAGTAGAGAATGAAGAAGTTGTGATAACCACCTTGAATGGCCTCCTAGGATCATGGGATTCATTCATTCAAGGAATGTGTGCCAGAAGGAAGTGATTACCTTCAGTAGACTTTGGGAAGAGCGTACACAAGAAGAAGCTCGACTCATAATAAGAGAAAAGAAGATGGGAGCAATTGAATATCTATCTCTCACGATTCAAAGAAGATCCCTCAAGTGATGAGGAATATGGACTCAATTCTTGAAGAACCCCTTATCCATCTTAGCATTTTTATAAGAAATGATGATATCATGAATGAAGAAGATGATGAATTAGAAGGCTCAAGAAGGAGTCTACCCACGAAATGAATAAAAGATAAGTATTCAATTATCATTTCATGATATTATTTTGTTATGCATTTTTTTATATTCAGTTGATGTGTTATGCATGATAGAATGTTTGCATTAATGACAGTATACTACTATTATGCATGTGATGGGTAAGTAGCCCATGGTTCTATACAACTCTCCATTGCTACTTATCTATAATGAAACCTCTTTGCTAACATATTGGATTAGTGCACAATCTTAATGATGTCTTGGTAGAGATGGAAGGAATCTAGAAAGTTTCTGTGAGATATGGATGAATGTTGTATTGGCTAAAATAGTTTCATGATTATATATTTATGCATAAGAATTTACCATTATGAATATGCCTTATGAAATGTTTCTAACCATACAACTGGTGCATCTGACTTGTAGGAAATATCACGTACAATCGCCTACAAGAAAAGAAGGATGAGACTTGTTCTGAAGAACAAGTGACGACAGTTCGATAAATAATCGAAGATGAAGAATAATATGAAGATACTTTCAAATAAAGAAGAGGTCTCAGACATAGTGTAGTTATGTGACACTGTTGAGCGACCTCATTGATGCAGAACCTTCCAGCTATGAAGAAGTAGCCAAGAAGAAAGGGAAGGAGAGTACCAATTCAAGAAGAATGATGTCTAGGATGTGCTATCGAGACCTGAAGGGAGGTCTGGAGTATCTTCCATATGGATCTATAAGATCCAGCATGCAGTAGACGGAAACATCGTGGGATACAAGCACTAGTACAAAATGAAAAATTAATGACTAAAAAATGACTAAAATTAGGCTATAAATGACTATTTTTGAGTCGGCAACTAATCGTAGCTAATTTCCACTATCTTATAGCTAGTCATATTTCACTTAGTCATTAATAGCTTGACTTATTAGTCATTGATAGTCAATGATTTAGTTATTAATAGTCATTGATAGTCAATGATTTAGTCAATGATTTAGTCACAGATTTAGTCATCGATTGCAACAATTAATGACCAAATATACGACTAAATAAACTACTAGATGATAACATATTAATGACTAATCTAAATACTACTAAGATACGGGAAATTAGCTACTAATAGTCGTATATATGTGGATTTAGTCATTTTTGTAGTCACAAATTTATGATAGGGCACAAAGGAATTGAACCACCAACCTCCTGCCTATAATTAGGCAGCCGCTCTACCATTGAGCTAGCACCCTTTAAAAAGTTGTTATTGCTTAACATTGATGATATTCAAACAAATTTATGATAGGTATCAATCTACAAACTACATAATTATTACCAATACAAATTACCAATAACTAGTATTTATGATAAACGAGTATAGATCCATCTTAACTATGGCTCTACCAAGCCAGAGGGATCAATTTCTCCTGAGATGCAAATCCTTTTTAATTTACAAAAACTTCCAATAAGTATTCTTACTTGGGAGGGAAATGGCCAACTTTCTTAAGTAATTTCAAAATAAGGTAAATATCAATAGAAGAATGAGCTAATCAACATTAATAATCATATAATCAATTATTTTTCCAGAAATTGCTTTACCTGTCTTTCTTAAAAACTAATAACGAATATTAAGAGTAGTTAATAAGGAAGATAATACATATAAAATTTTAAAATCTAGAGGTTAACCTTGTCTTGGGAATGAGCAAGGATGTAAGTGGTTTAAGGCACATGGTTTTAGGGGCCCGTGGTTTCCTGCTAGTTGTATTTACATTTAAAGAACCTTATAAATATGGTTGTAATATTCTATGTGAACGAAATTTTAAATTGTAATTTGATTTATAATTACATCAATGTGTTTTAATATTAAATTTGATATGTTCTTGGTTTTATAATTTTTCTTTTTACCACTCAAGTCAATTGAATTTTACTTCTAATATTTTACTACTCATTTGTAAGATTGTGAGTATTAACCTAATATGGTTGTATATTTATACGAGTATAATATTTTTTATTTTTATTTTTTTAATTATTAGTTGATATGTTATAATAAAAAAATATTAATCCGACATGTGTCACATCAGCGTTACAGATGGGACACATCTCACCCATTTGAGTTGTAGAAAGCGCCTCTCGATGCAACTAATTCTTGAGAGCTATGTACAATTTTCCCTATCTGGCATATCCATTCATGTTACCAGAGAGAACGGAATACCTCTGTGATGGATGTGATACCAATTAAGTCAACCAATTTACAGAATGTCTCTTTGGATTTACTGTTTCAAATAATAAAAATCCCATGTCACAATGACTACCTCCATGGGCAGACAATTACACAACTCCATCATGTGCTAAAGAAAACACATTTTGATGACTACCCACAACTTTAGAAAAGGTAGGAAAAACCAACGATAAAATGTGAAAGTGAGTTTCCAATAAATCCTCTTACTGGAGTAACCCAGGAATGTAAAAATACTACCAGGAAAATCCATTTTATAGAAAATAGTATTCAACCTATCAACAAAAACAAATATAAACTTCCATTTATACATTTTTTGGAGCACATCTGGTTCACAAACAGCTTTACCATCATCTATGCTGCCACCTTCTTCAAGTATTTTCAAAGCTGACTTAGCCTGGGGAAAAAATTTAAAGCTAGTTACAAAAAAATTGGAAGGTATAATGCATTTAATCAGAAAATATTGATACTTACCACCCATATGGATAGTCTTTCTATGTTCAAAGTATAAATAGATATACCTCAACTGATCCCTCAACCTTTCCCTGAGTGATAGTTTTATCGACAGTCCTCATGTTGTTATTCTTATGCGTCGAAGGCACTTGGTGCATTGCACACACATCATCTAAACTAATGCTAGATATTGTTGTCTCAATTATATCCAAGACCTTATATCACAAAATGAAATCTTGCTAAGCACCACTATAAAGAGTTAATTTAATAAAGGCACTTTGCGCAACAAAACAATTCACACAAATAATAGATAGAAATAAAGACTAAATAAATGCTTAGAACAATCACTAAAATCGACTAATTCAATAATAGTAAGGCCAATCATCATTCAAATTCATTCATTCCACTTCAGTTCATTGAGAGGTAGGATCTTAAAAAAAAATAACTAAGAATAACTAATTAGTTAAGTATGAACTCCATAAGCCAAGAAGTAATAAATCCCCCCTTTTCTTGGATAGTTCAGGTACTATTTGTGTGAATAAATGAATTGGTTGCAATTCAGATGTGGATTCAAAATATCAAAAGTTTCCTCCGACTTTTTGTCTCATTGTTCCATTAGTATTGTTCTCCTGCTCACTAAGGAAAAAAAGGGTTGAAATTCTGCATGATGCACTAATCCACCTTGGTAGGTGAGACTTCCCAACCACTTAGATTATGAGCCTACTGAAGACTAGTAAGCATTAGTGTTATATATTACACATTCCATTAGTGTGATTCATTACACCAAATACGTAACATTATAGAAAGGCCCTATTAGTAGAGAGTAAGCTAAGATTTTTGTATGATTACAACTCTAATGAAAGTAATTAAATGGTGATAATACTATGCTTATTAGGCTAATAAAACACATCATGCATATTCAGCTCTTACTTGTGACATAATATTGTAAGCTTATGATATTATAATACTGTAACATAGGGAATCATACTAACCTGGAACTTAATGATACTGAGACATACGAATTCAATGCTTGTATAACTAGGTTTTATGTGCTTACTTGATATGGTGTTCATTCTATGTTTATAAACAAGGTATCACTGGGCTTGAGTTTACATACACTATGCTTAGAACAACTTGGAGTTAGATGTTACCTCTAGTGATCACATGGAACTCATACTAGTAAGATGAAATAGCTCTTACTTGGATAGCATAAGTATAACTAACCTGTTGAAATGTAGATGGTATATCTAGTTTCTAAACACCTTGATAATTAGCATATTTCAGTAATTTGATTACTTTTCATCACATCCCATGATGTGGCCATCCCTATATTGTCTTTCAAAACTTGACAAAAATTCCAAACTAACAAATAGAGAAGAACACCAAGGACTTTGAGAGAACGTTCTTACATCACATCAGCTGAAATTTATTTATCTACAATCTAGACCCAATAGAAAGCTAATAATTCTTAGCTCTATGAATTATATAGTAATTATCACATCTCATCCCAAGGTCGTCTAACTAAAAATATCTCATAAAGTACAAGAATCCTAAATTAATAACCATTTTGTGAAAATAACAACATATAGCACCAATTATAGCAATATTGCACCCCACTAGCAATAAAGTTGTGAAATATCATTAAAGGGATGAACTCAAGCTTCTGTGAGATTAAGCAGTTGTAAAACTGTAACAAGTGCATTAGGAAGATATATTGATGTCTTGCAGTATAACATTTCCCTCAAACATTATCATTGCATGGATCTTATCCCCAAATGATTTAAACTAAGAAACCAGTTACAAATGGACTCTCCAAAGATGCCATGTTGTCGTAAATAGTTATGAAATCTCATGTTATACCAAATCACCAAATCCTTTAGTACTTATCTAAAGTCTTAACAAGGGTGACCAAGTGAGAATCTGCTAAGGTCTCCAAGCGTTCAGTGAGGTTACAATTGGGTGAGGAACATGATATTCACAGGAACCAGAACATTACGTCTAAGGTCTCCCATACCCAAGTTTCTTGGCAATCTAGGTGCATAGTCACCCTTGAAGGAATTTTCCATGGGAAATAGTCATTCCTCTAGAACTGCAAGCAATGTAAGCAACAATTGCTGCTAACAAATTTTTATCTAGAATCAAGGGATACCCAATGAGTAAAGACTTTCTCTGTAGCACCATGAAGTCTATGAGGTATTCCCATGAATCTCTTGAGACTATATCCTCTAACCCTTTTGTAGATAGGAACATCCTTGATAGCTTGGATAAGTGGAATTTTAACACAAATTTTGTTGGTCCACCAAAAAAATCAAAGTCAAGCTAGGTAGGTGTCTTGGTTTGTCGAAGCCTCTCTAGAAAAAGTGGATTTTCCCTTTGTTTCTCTTGTTGTACAAGACACTACACCATATTATCACTCTGATCAACTTAATACCATGTGAAAATTTCCCACTAGTGCCAATCTCTAGCATTCACAAGTGAAGAAATGAATATAACAAACATTGTTCTGTTTGTAAAATAAAATCTAATCATTTCCAACAACTTTTAGAACCAAAATGAAATGCTTTATAAAACAACCCTTGGCACATCCAATGACTCTCTTCAACACCATGCATTTGACATTACCATCAAAATACATCTGTGAAACCAAAAGAATTAAAATAACCACTGGATTTACCTGTATAGAAAATATAATCAAGAGTTACAAGAAAATATCTAGTACAGTCATGTGAATAAAGGTTGATTTGTTGCATGGTCCATTCTTCTTCGTTGATGCTCTAAACCTTTCCCTACTTGTCCTACTCCCGCTTCCATTCTAGCAATGGAAGAATAAGCACTAACCTGAATAGGGATTATATTAGAAAATACATATCGAAATGGATTAATTATATTATTACAAGATGCATTGAATCAAGTTTGAACAGGCTCAATTCAACAACAAATTATTACTGTTTACAAGTATAATACCTTCTTATTGTTTCAAATCACAAACATTCAGGGAAAAAGCTTTAAAAATGTAAACAAACAGGACTAAGCTTGGATACCATACATCAAAATTAGAGATATTGCCAGATGTAGTTGATGACAAAGCTCGCTTGAAGGATGAAAGATCACAAGGGGATCTGTTGTTAAGTCTCGATGTGAAGGCTCAACTTTTCCCATTGCAAGAAGAGCATGAGGGGCACTGAAATAAAATCCAAATTACATTATTAAAAGACAACAAGATATCTCTATTTTGGCCTTATAATATACACATTTTAATAAACATGTAACATTCCACCATCTTTTCTCTGAAACCAACAAATACACTTTACAAAAAGAATCTCCAATAATACAAACCTTGAAGGAATTGAGTTAAAATCACCACAAACTAACATAGGTATGTCTGTACTGGTAGCTATTTTTTCCAATCCTTTAAGAAGAGTATGAACCTGATAACAAAAAAATACATTACTTGAAAGTTGTTCTAGAATATTTGCATCAATAACCTCGATTGTAAAAGACACATTGGAAGAAGAAACACACCTTCTAGAGTTTGAAATCCTTGAGAGATTGGTTGATTGGTCGCTTCCCTTCCTCCCCAGGAACCTGGTGGACTGTGCAATATTCCTTGTAATATTCCAAGGCTGAACCAACAGGAGCAAAGGTTTTGTCTACCATGATTGTGAACTAGGAGAAAAACCCAATATTATTATTTATATTGTAATGCATATTGAGATCAACATTCAAATTTTTCAATTTTTTGTTGCTGGCTTCCATTGTCCTCTCTATGCTTGCATTCCTGATCACTTGAGCTTCATTGTGATTCCCCAAACTTTAATTTAATTGTGAAATTGTTGTCTGGAGTACATTTGGTTCCTAACACAAAGACCCGATGATCTTCTGCTGGTTCACACACTCACAGTATGCACATTTTACCTTGTGTCCATGCTCTTGTATGGTGATTGGACACCAGGCAGAGGAATAAAAAATGGTGTCCAAATATCCACTCTATGTTGACTGTTGTTTTTCTACATAGAGATATCCTGAAATAAATTCAAATTCATTGCCCTAGTCCACAAAAAAAGGCCTGGTTACCTACATACTATCTTCCAGACGAGCAGTTCTACAATCTCCTGTATAACCTGAAAACAAGGAGACCAGGCTATAAGGCCTTGTGTAAAACAACCAGGCCAGAAAACTACCAAACTAGCAATG
Source organism: Pseudotsuga menziesii (assembly GCA_001517045.1). NCBI lineage: Eukaryota > Viridiplantae > Streptophyta > Pinopsida > Pinales > Pinaceae > Pseudotsuga > Pseudotsuga menziesii. The sequence goes on from LPNX010492041.1 coordinate 266,086, forward strand.
AAAATAACCACCCTGGGGAAGTTTATTATCTGGCCTGTGTTGCTTAATCCATCATTTCAAACTTAATGCTCCTCCTGCAAAGACTGGTGCATATGTGTGAGGGGTACAAGGGGGGGAGCCTTAATGGTCTCCTCATTCCTCTCCATTAACCACTTGTCACCCAAATTCTTATGCTTTCCAAGTATAATTTATAATTTCATGAGATTAAATTAATAATGGGGTTAAGCCCATTTTAAATAAATTCCCTTTGCTTAAGCTAACTACCATATTTTCCATTGAATCTTAATGGGATTTATAGGCTTGGATTATGTGATTGAATGTGACATCATAAAAGTATAAAACAACCCCCCCAAACTACGAGCACGTGTTGCACCTAACTTACTATAATATTAATCTACATAATGCAGTCAAGCTACATAGGTGTCTTGGTTTGTCAAAGCCTCTCTAGAAAAAGTGGCTTTTCCTTTTGTTTCTCTTGTTGTACAAGACACTACATGATATTATCACTCTGCTCAACTTAATACCATGTGAAAACTGCCCACCAATGCCAATCTCTAGCATCCACATGTGAAGAAATGAATATAACAAACATCATTCAGTTTGTAAAATAAAATCTAATCATTTCCCACAACTTTTAGAACCAAAATGAAATGATTTATAAAATAACCCTTGGCACATCCAACGGCTCTCTTCAACACCATGCACTTGACATTACCATCAAAATACATCTACGAAACCAAATGTAATTAAAATACCCACTGGATTTACCTCTATAGAAAATATAATCAAGAGTTCCAAGAAAATATCTAGTACAGTTGGTGACTAAAGGTTCATTTGTTGCAGGGTTCACTATTCTTCGTTGATGCTCTAAACCTTTCCCTACTTGCCCTACTCCTGCTTCCATTATTGCTAAGGAAGAATAAGCACTAACTAGAAAAGGGATTATATTAGAAAATACATATCGAAATGGATTAATTATATTATTACAAGATACATTGCATCAAGTTTGAACAGGCTCAATTCAACAAAAAAGTATTACTATTTACAAGTATAATACCTTCTTATTGTTTCAAATCACAAACATTCAGGGAAAAATATTTAAAAATATAAACAAACAGGACTAAGCTTGGATGCCATACATCAAAATTAGAGATAATAACAGATATAGTTGATGACAAAGATTTCTTGGAGGACGTAAGATCCCAAGGGGAACTGTTGTTAAGTCTAGATGTGAAGGCTCAACGTTTCCTGTTGCAAGAAGAGCATGAGGCGCACTGAAATACAATCCAAATTACATTATTAAAAGACAACAAGGTATCTCTATTTTGGCCTTATAATATACACATTTTAACAAACATGTAACATTCCACCATCTTTTCTCTGAAACCAACAAATACACTTTGCAAAAAGAATCTCCAAGAATAGAGACCTTGAAGGAATTGAGTTGAAATCACCACAAACTAGCATAGGTATGTCTGCACTAGAAGCTATTTTTTCCAATCCTTTAAGAAGAGTATGAACCTGATAACAAAAAAATACATTACTTGAAAGTTGTTCTAGCATATTTGCATCAATAACCTCGACTATAAAAGACACATTGGAAGAAGAAACACACCTGCTAGAGTTTGACATCCTTGAGAGATTGGTTGACTGGTTGCTTCCCTTCCTCCCCAAGAACCTGGTGGACTGTGCTATCTTCCTTGCAATCTTCCAAGGCTGAACCAATAGGAAGAAAGGGTTTTTCTACCATGATTGTGAACTAGGAGAAAAACCCAATATTTTTATTTATATTGTAATGCATATCGAGATCAGCATTCAACGTTTTCAATTTTCTGTTGTTGGCTTCCATTGTCCTCTCTATGCTTGCATTCCTGGTCACTTGGGCTTCATTGTGATTCCCCAAACTTTAATTTAATTGCGAAATTGTTGTCTGGAGTATATCCAGTTGCTAACACAAAGACCTGATGATATTCTGTCGGTCCACACACTCACAATATGCACATTTTCCCATGTGTCCATGCTCTTATATGGCGATTGGACACCAGGAAGAGGAATAAAAGATGGTGTCCAAATCTCCACTCTGTGTTGACTGTTGTTTTGCTACATAGAGATATCCTGAATCAAATTCAAATTCGTTGCACTCGTTCACAGAAAAAATCCTGGTTACCTGCATACTTTCTTCAAGACAAACAATTATGTAATCTCTTGTATAACCCGAAAGACAAGGAGAACAGGCTATAAGTCCTTGTGTAAAACAACTAGGCCGAACAACTACCAAACTAGCAATGAAAATCACCACCCTAAGGAAGTTTATTATCTGACCCGCATTGCTTAATCCATCATTTCAAACTTAATGCTCCTCCTGCAAAGACCGGTGCATACGTGTGAGGGGTACCGGGGAGGGAGCCTTGATGGTCTCCTTGTTCCTCTCCATTACCCACTTACCACCCAAATTCTTATGCTTTCCAAATCTAATGTATAATTTCATGAGATTAAATTAATGATGGGGTTAACCCCATTTTAAATAAATTCCCTTTGCTTAAGCTAACTTCCATATTTGACATTGAATCTGCATGGGATTTATAGTCTTGGATTATGTGATTGAATGTGACATCGTAAAAGTATGAAACAACCCCACCAAACTACGGGCACATGCTGCACCAAACTTACTATAATATTAATCTACATAATGCACCTCAGTTTTATGTATGTTTAGATCAAATAAGTAATGCAGTGTGCATTCTATATGTTTGGTCCACATTAAAATAATATTATATTAGATGAATGGGTTTACAATGATAAAATTTAGGTGTAATAGTGCTTGGTGGTTAATATGTTTCTCATTGGATCTATTTGTCATGAGAAAATAAGTCTTCTACAAGAAATAGTTTTATGCTGAAATTTCTTATAGCTATTATATACATGACTTCACATGTGTTGGTTTAGCATGGACACGCCAAGATATTTTGGATGTGTACCTATGGAAATAAAGTGTATGCAATTCGCTACACACAAATATAATTTTAAAGTAAATTTATTCTAATGTTAGTAAAATTTGGCAGGTGCCTCATGGGAATGGAAAGGAACTATTATTAGGAACTATGGTTTTTTCATGGAAGTTGTAACCTTCCTAATGGCCTTTGGACACTGCTTGCACATTTGGTGGATTCGGAGTCTTGCATTCCAACTTGCAGATGTTGTACTTCTCTTGAATCTACGTGTAATATCCTTTATTTTTGAGTTATGCTGAATTCATAATATTTTTCAAGGAAGGATGATAAGTCTATTTGGAATTATTACCTTTTTTTCTTTACCAGTTTATGATGGGAGGTTTTTACTTGATATGCACTTTTGAGTGCAATTTTAAAGTAGATCAAGGGCTTTATGAGGTTGAGAACAACAATGAATACTCTACAGGGAGTATTACCTGATGCTACAAAAGAAGAATTGCATGCATATGACGACGAGTGTGCAATTTGCAAGGCAAGTTAATATAATTTTTCACATGCTGCAAATATGTTCCAAGTTTTTTGCATACTGTTTGTTCTAGTTGATTGTTTCATGTCTAATCTATTGATAGGTTCGTTGCTGATATGATGTATTGCTAGCATAGGAACCTATGACCAAGGCCAAAATACTACCTTGTGGACACCTTTTCCATCTTTCGTGTCTAAGATCCTAGTCTGATTCATAACTCATTTGTTATACTGTATAGGTCATTTTGTATCATTATTTCTACCTCTCTTAGATTAACACTTCTGCATCTTCTTTTTCCTGATAACAGAGACAATGAACTTCGATGTTTTGGGTAATTAAAAAAAATAGAACCCCAACCCGGTTTTAAGTTTAGTTTCTTTGTATGATGTTTAATGCCCAAACCCCGCATGCACAATCACATTAAATTTAAAAATTTTGACTTTTTACTTGAAACACATGGAATTCTTTCAACATAAACAACTCATTTTTTTTCATCAAATTTTGTACATCAAATCTCCACAAATCAAAGGCAAGAAAAAAAAACTCATCTAAAATAAACAAGGAGCCCATACAACCTTCAGTAACCGACTGAGAACAGCCTTTTTCAGAGCTGATGGAACCACAACTTCTATCAAAGACTGCAACTTTATTGAATTCAACCTAAAGCCAGAATAATTGATGAGACAGACAAATTTCATGACTAATAAATGAGCTACAGAGATATGACTAATAGGACAAAAAACTTTGCCTCGTATTTTTTAACGAGTGAAAAGCGATCTCGTCGAAAAAAAGTTGCACAACCATCAACTGCATAGGTTGTGCCAATATAAACCTGTAAGCCAAATACATTTTCTATTTCATTGTTTGGTCTACATCTCAAGAAATATGAAACTTTGACCAAAAAATATTAGGTAATCAGAACTCAAACCTCTGTTGTCTTCATCTTATAAACAACTATGTACCCATGCTTTCCTAATCCAGGTGCAAATAACTCCTCAAAATCATCACTATGAACCTGCATCATTACAAAAATATAGAAATCAACTAAAATATAAATCAATTATATCTTAAAAAAGAAAGAAAATTCTAGAGATGGTAGAGTTGCAGCACCTATACACTCAAATTCTAATATAGATGAAAGAAAAGCGAAGTGAACAAATATATTATGCATTCTTTATGCCAAAAAATGAAATCACGTATTCAAACCTTTTCTAGACTGTCATTCAATCCAATCTAGTTCATGAATCTCAAAGTCAAAAAATATATGGCATAGCTTGCATGTCAAACAATGGCATCACATGTACACTCATTCTTTATTAATGTTTCAGTATTGTGCCAAGAGAATAATAATACCTCTTGAAGGAAAAGAATATATTTTCTTCATCCTTGACAACGTCTCTAACTTCTATATATGATTCAAATGCAATGTGTGAATGTGCATTTTTTCTATGCGGGAGATTAAGAGGCTGAAAGATAATTATCTTCTTAATTGAGCAAGTTAATCCAAGGGGTGCACAGGAGGGAAAATAAATGGTTTGTCATGGGTAACCTCCAAAACGGTTGCATGAGAAGAAAACTTGAGAGATTATGCCACAAGTGATGGAGTCGTGACAAGTACATAATCATGGGAAGGAGCCTTATGGATCCAGACAAAAGCTTAGGATAAGGTGCAATACTGCAAAGATACATTAAACTCTAGATGAGAACATGGAGCACAATTTCATAGCAGATCATATCTCTATGATAAATTGTTCACAGTGCAAATAAATCTTAGTTCATCTTAATTAGAATCAAAGAGCTCAGGGTGCCTAGGATTGCACAAAGAGGCCCATCAAATATGTATTCAGAGTATATGCATTGTGAACAGGTTGAAAATAGAGAGTTTGTGATGACAAACTGCAAAGGTCTTGAAACAACTGTCAACATGGACCCATATTTATTTTTGGCAATGGACAACTAAAATTTTATGACGTAATTTTTACCTAGTTGTTACTCGTGAATAATGCTTTTCCAGTTATTTTTGTCTTTTGCATGTAATTCACTTACAATGCATGTTTTTATCTCCGACTCATAGATCACACATTTAGTGCAATGGAAACTATGGTTTATAAGCTATATTAGGTTTCTTACATGGACATAGAAAGAAATGGGGGCGAAAAAACAAATGCGCGTAGCTTCTAATGTAAGGAAAAAAACTTTCTAAAGAATCTGTTATTGAATAGGCATCTATAAAGGAATGGTTTTGGACATGAATAGTCATAGTCTATGCGTCAAGAACAGGCTACAAATAGGGTGTCTGTGATCTAAAACTGTGAAGGTATTGAAACTACTGTCAATGTGGCCCCATATTTTATTTTTGATATTGGACAAAATTAACTTCATGATTTGTCTAATTGGTTCTCATGGACAATGTTTTCATGTTTTTTGGATTTGTATTGGAATTCACTTATTATGCATCATTTTCTGTCCGTCACAAAGACTAGAAATATTGTGCAAAGGTAACTAAGGTTTATACGTTGTATTAGGTATCTTATACATACAGTGATGGAGATATAGGTGAAAGAACAAATGTGCACAGATTCTGATGTAGGAAAAATGAAGTTTTTGAATAATATGTTATTAATTGGGCATCTGTACAAATAGTGGTTTTGGACATGATTGTTGTTACTGCTCATATAATAAAATTAAATGAAAGGAAGTATGTACTCTTCATAAAAACTATAATAGTTGACTCTCCTCAGATGCAGTGAAGAAAGATTTGTTTTGCAAGAATTTATGGGAATCTAATTTATCAACCACTAAGGGAATGGATAGATCATGCATGTTATTACACAATCACTAGCATGTTGGCGAACACATTTCTAATTATTTATTTGGATAAGGTCATTCAAAGATCATCTGTTGAATTCCCTATGCTTAAACTGACTGATGCTTCTTGCAGTATCATATGATATTATCTTATGAATTTATTACTCTTTATACAAGATTCCTTCCCCTAATACCATTCCATTCTCTTCTTTCAGAAATTTGAACCAATAAGCCTAACAATGACAGTGATGTCTGCACTCGTTTTCCTTCTTTTTAAAGATCTTGCAAGTTCTAAGAGAGAAGTAGACTCCCAACCATTCAAAATGTAAACAGTAATACCATTCCCTTTCTAGGAAACTCTACTAATTACAATAACTTATATGGATGCATACGATTCCCTTAAAATTCGCTAGCAGAGAGAGATAATAAAGAGAATACATCCCTCTATTAAAAGTGTCTATTCCACTTACTATTTTATCCCACTTATTTAACTAATATGGTGTTATGTTTCTGAAATTACATTAAATTCACCTAAAACAATTTATCTCTTTATATATGTGCATGTGACCAACTAAATAGAGTGCTATTATAAATCTACTAGGTATACTTTACTAGATTAGGGCTTGTTGATGTATCCACTATAGGTATATGATTTCCTTGTGATCTCAACATGTTTGTTCATTTCAAAGAAAAACAATTGATAGTTTGTCACAAATTAAGAGCTTGAAGAAGAAGATTTCTTAGAGGCAATTCACAATTAACCGGTTTGTAACTTTGCGAAACTAACCTATATATTTGGAAATTGGTACATGCAGGTTGTGAATAAAAATGAACCCACAAGCCTCTATTGATGATATTTCAAAAATTTCGATGCGGAAACTGATTAAAGTCAACCACAACTACATCCATCCTACTAAATAAACCAAGGTAGAGGCTATGGCATGGTGGTTTATGTCTCTCTTTCTCTAGTGACTGTACGGTGGTTTAATTTATCACAAACATCATATGCTCTATATTGTAGAGATATTCGATTCTAAATCTATTAACTGTCAAATTGATGGCAATAAGCATATAGATTTTATTCAGCTTCAGGCATAGGGAGCTAATTTAGAACTGATCAATAATGCAATACAATAACAAAGTATTGCATAAGAGCTTGACATCAAGTGACATGAAACTGAATGCAGGAAACCCTCATAAGCTAATATTGATTGGAATGTTTTAGTATTTCTAGCACTCCTTCAAAAGTGTTCCTTGCAATTTTTGCTTCTGTATCCCCACTAAGTGTCCCTCCAACCGATTTTCACTCCGAGCTTATTTTACCTTCTTTACTTGATTCTAGATCCATCGTATTTGGAAGACCCCACTACTGCACATTAACTCTGGGACTTCTTGATTCTGTATGGTCAATGACATCCTTTGTATCCTTAGTTGCCTCACCATCTACGTGAAGTTGGAGTGGTGAAATGTGATCTGAACTACTCCCTCGGATTAATGAAGGTATTAATAACTAGTTATGTTATTTAATTCTAATAATCAATAAAAATTTGAAGTTATGAACTTTGAATCACACCCAATCATCTGAGGGAATATAAAAAGAATGAAATGGGGAGAAACAATATTAGCATTCAGATATGATGAAAGGGTAAATGAATTCACACAACCATCATTTCCATAGATAAAAGCTAACACTCTCACATATCAGTGATGAAAAGGTTCACGAGTTGTGGGGGAACATATTCAAATGCTGGATTGACAACACGCAGTCTTGAACCCCCAGTTCCACTGTCGACACAGTCATAGAAGTCTCCAAAGACCAACAATTATAATGGCAATTTAAGATCATTCAACCAAACTTCAGGGTTGTGTGGATACATCAGAGCTACAAAAGAAAGGGGACTGACCATAATGTTATACACAAAATGAATCTTGATGCATAATTAATATAACTATGTAGATTCAATATTGGGGACTAACCAATTGATCCTTTGCAGATTCAATAGCAGGCTACTCTCAAACATAATGAGCTCAAACAGTATGCTAGGCTTAAATGCCAGTCTTATCTTTTAATGATAATTTGAATAAGATTGTATATTGTATGTTGAAGGTAGCAGGCATAGTTTTGTAACTTGTTCAAAAGAAAATTTGAAGAATTATTAGCTGTAACAAGAGCTGGATAGCTCAACCTAAACAACAATTAATCACCAACTTTCAATTTTCAATGAAAGAATTGAAGGTTAAAATTGGCTTTCAAATGGAGGTAAAATTGAACTTCAGAACTTCAAAGTTAAACAAGAAGGACCTCTAATATCCCAAGTGTATTCATATTAAGGAACTAATCAAACCATTCAAAATATTTGATATCTACATTTCCTAGGTTATTTTTTAGAAGTTTTGAATTATATGGTGGTTCCTGAACTGTTATATAGATACTATCATAGTTAAGAGCAACAAAAATAGATTATTATGATTTTTGTTTATAACCTACACACACATGCCTAAACCATTTGACAACGCCTTTGGAAGTTTTCACCAAATTTGTACCAAAATGTCTAGCATCACTCCAGTTCAGGAACACTCTTTGTAACATCCCCAACCCTCCCACCAACAAAGAGGACGCTACCATGCCATTAACCTTCCCGGAAAAACCGCCCCCATGAACATGAACATACATAAAACTGAAATGCTTGAACATAAAACATGCTAAGATACATAATCATTCACATACACAGCGGAAGCAAACATACATTCATTCATTCAACATGTTCATTACAATTCATTAACAGTAAATATGATTGCAGAAATGAAATGGTCAAGACTACTTATCTTATAAAGAACTCGTCCCACAACCACCTACGTCACTGTAACGTTCCACCCAACCATAGGCCAGCGTGCTCCTTAATCTCTCAGCAATGCTGCCACCCCCAAGCTAGGCATGATTCCCCAAGGAATAAGGAACAAGAAAGCTTACACATAGCCAAGGATACACAAAATAGCCAAGCCAACACAGTTGGGTTTATCAGGCTAACAGCAAATCAGCCAAGCCAACACAGTTGGGTTTATCAAGCCAACAGCAAATCATCCAAGCCAACACAGTTGTGTTTTAGGCCATCAAGGAGCTGGTAAAAGCTGAATGATAAGCTGGCGATCTCATTGAAGAGATAAGGACACCTACACCAAAACTAGCCTAACTTCTAGGACACCCACACACACCCAACACAAGGAAATCAGTCCCTTCTCTGCTACACAGTCCCTCAGGCCCTTACCTCCCTTCCAATACTATTCAGGGCTTGTGGAGAAGAAATCCATCCCTCTAGCTCTATCTGTGTGGCTCCCAAACACACCAGGTTTATCAAGTGTACTCCAACCTTCATTCCCACTCCAACACGGTCTAAATACCAACCACTAAATACACGCAGCAAAACCAAGCAATTCACAGCTCTATGAGAAACAAAAGAAAATAGGATGGCAACCAAAAAAAATGGTGAACGCAGCTCAGGCCAAGCAAAGTGATTCAGAGCTGTTCTTGGCCCTAGCATGACCAAAACAACTCGGCAGCAACCAAAACGTAATTTCCCCCACAACAAACCAAAACCGTGGATTAAACCAACAACAACCAAATTCATGTATGAACCAACAGTAACCACAACATGAATGAACCTACAACAAGACCACATTTCATAGGGACAACAACAGTAAACCCAAATCATGAATGGCTCCTTCACAGGAAAAATCGTGGGTGATAGTAAACGGTTTCTCCAGCTCTCTGCGTGAGGAAACGATGAAGAAAACCTTTTTCTTGAGGATGAAGAGAGAACATCTCTGCATGAGAATGGGAAATTCCCCCAGCCTATGCGTGAGGATGAGCAAAAAAATCAAGAGTGGGAGAGTGGAAGAGTCCTCCCGATGTTTTCCCCTGCCCACGTAAAGGAATGAGCCTGCTGGTGGAGTGTGCGTGTGGGCAAGGACTGACAGTCCTGCCACCCACCACTTCCCAGCCATAACTACCCCCAACTAACAACAGAATTTTTGAATGGGTAGTTGACACATGGATTTTTCCCCATTGGTTCAAGGTTCAATAATTCCCCCTCCCTATCCTTAGGAAAATCATGCCCTTTTCAATATAGTTGCATTGACATAGCTGGTTTGGGTTTATTTAATTAAAATGCATATTTACATGATGTCAAAACTAATATGTGTCGAATAGCATGATATACCATCGGCAACAATTTCAATCACCAAAACATAAAACAACCAAATCGATGGTGGGGATTTTGCCTTTAGCTCTGCACTACGATTAATTACAATATATACATCATATACATTTAATGCAAACAGGGTCAAAACCGGGGTGTTACACTCTTAGTAGCAGCTTGCCTTTGCTTTGGCATGCCAGATCTGTAAAATGTGAAATGAACTGTGTCTAATGAAACATTTACCAAGCCTGAGATGATGTCAGATCAATATGTACTTACACTGTATCCTGAAAGTCAATTGGGTATCAAAGTGCTTTTCCTTAATGTCACGAAGCTATAATCAGCAAAATACACATACTCATTGCAATTGATTCAATGGATGAAGGTATTGATAACTAGTTATGTTATTTAATTCTAATAATCAATAAAAATTTGAATTTATGAACTTTGAAGCACACCCAATCATCTCAGGGAATATAAAAAGAATGAAATGGGGAGAAACAATATTAGCATTTAAAGATGATGAAAAGGTAAAATGAATTCACACAACCATCATTTCCATAGAGAAAAGCTAACACTCTCACATATCAGTGATGAAAAGGTTCACGAGCTATGGGGAACATAGTCAAATGTTGGATTGACAACACGCAGTCTTGAACCCCTAGTTCCACTGTCGATACAGTCAGAGAAGTCTCCAAAATCCAACAATTTCGATGGTGATTTAAGATCATTCAACAAAACTTCAGGGTTGTGTGGATACAAAGGGAAGAGATGCAAAAGAAAGGGGACTAACCATAATGTTATACATAAAATGGTTCTTGATGCATAATTAATCTAACTATACCAATTCAATAGCAGGCTACTCCATAATAGAATTAACCCAAATAGTATTCTAGGCTTAAACGCCAGTCTTATCTTTTAACGATAATTTGAAAAAGATTTTATATTGTATGTTGAAGGTAGCAGGCATAGTTTTGTAACCTTTTTCAAAAGAAAATTTGAAGAATTCTTAGCTGTAACAAGAGCTAGATATCTCAACCTAAACAACAATTAATCACCAACTTTCAAGTTTCAATGCAATAATTGAAGGTTAAAACTGGCTTTCAAATGGAGGTAAAATTGAACTTCGGAACTTCAAAGTTAAACAATAAATACCTCTAATATCCCAAGTGTATTCATATTAAGGAACTAAAACAAACCATTCAAAAGATTCAATATCTACATTTCCTAAGTTATTTTTTAGAAGTTTTGAATTATATGATGGTTCCTGAACTGTTTTATAGATACTATCGTTTATAAGAGAAACAACAATAGATTATTATGATTTTCATTTATAACTTACACACACATGCCTAAACCATTTGACAACACCTTTGGCAGTTTTAATCAAATTTGCACCAAAATGTATGGCCCGCTAGCAGGAGTGTGAATTTCTTCATTGTAATTTGATTTTTGTCCACCAGATGATCTGGGGCTTGCTGAACGAACATGTGGAGAAGCTGTTGTTGCAGATTTTACAGCTGGTGATGGCGTTACAGGAGACTGATAATGGTGGTATTTTCTACCAGGGGAAGCTAGGAAGTTTGGTGGTTGTTGTGAATGATGGCGTAATATGTTGTTTGCAGTTGAATTTTATCTTTCTATATCGACTTCTACAGTTTTCACTACCATGTCATCTGCACTTCTATAGTCATTTTCCACAGTTCTCCTTTCCCATGGCCTTGCATCCATCCAGTGCTCTAGCCAACTCCAACCCCAATGGGATTTGTCAGAATCGCCTTTTAAGAATGTCGATGCTCCTGGCTTTGTACCAGACCTTCACAGCTATAAAAACAAAAAACAAATGAAAAAAATGAGAAACCAAATGAACATCCTCAGTTGTATTTGCATGAACAATGTTTCTGAATCAAGACAACTGCATAGAGTTAGGGCACCATCAACATCATACAAACTTAGTTTAAGGTCCCTTAAGCTGAAATCACAAGACTTGAAAAACACAAAGAGATATCATTACATGGGATTGAATTTTCTCTACAGAACAATTAGAATGTATGCAGCTTGACCTGGAAAAGTACCTCCAAAATTCAAATACTTCAAAATGAAGAGTGAAGAATGTAACTCAGTGAAGTGAAGTGTGAAATATTGCATATTTAAAAAAATTATCGTGATAACCAGTTTCAGAAGTTTTCAGAAGAAGGGAAAGTAGCCTTGTTAGGTGGGGTAGCATACGGTGGCCTTTGTACGAAGGCCAAATAGTTTCAGCAGAGCCTAGAGGTTCTCTAGTTCTTAATGACCTCTGTTGTTACCTATTTTCAAAAGCTAACTTCTTTTCATTGTAATGCTTCAGAAAAAATGAATGTTTCTAGCAAACTTCCTTTTTCCTAGCTCTAATTGACAAACTGTCAAAGTCTCTAAAGACTAAAATTGCTTCGGGAAAAATGAATGTTTCTAGCAAACTTCCCTTTCCTAGCTCTAATTGAAAAATTGTCAAAGTATCTGAAGACTACATAATTTCAAGAGCCCTAAGAGAAGTTCTCTGATTCTTATTGATCATTAAAGCTGCTATGAAACTTGCTCACTTAAGGTTCATTTATTTGATCGCACTTTAGGTGCCTTGTGTCAAGGGTATCCTATTTCCCTTCTAGTGCTTCCTTTGGATATGCTTTCATAGCTCTTATTGTGCTGCCTATGGATAGTGTGGAAAGACTTTCTTGGAGAAAATTGACTGGAGGTGACGGTTTTTCTATCCCTCTTTGTTGTATATGGCTGCAAGACTTTACTCTATTGTAGTGTGCCTGTGATGAGTGACGAATTTTTGTAACATAGTATGATACACAGTATCATGGATTGTTTGCGTTACCTTTAATTCAATAGAATATCAAAAAACTGATCTTTGCTTCTTGAAAAAACAAAAAATGTTAGTTCGTTCGTTCTTTAAATTGCACAGTAGTTTCTTGATCTATTTCCCACATGAACAAATTTTGTAGGTATGCTAGTTTGATCCCTATATTTTAGTTGAACATGTACATTCTCTTGAAAAGATGGCATTTAGATGTATATGATTTTTGCAATCATGTTCTTTTCAAAGGATGAACTAATTTATTTGAATTAGATGTAACGAAAATGGAAATGTAATATGGAATCCTACAAACAGACCTGATGAGAGAATGCATGGGACAAGGATCTTTCTCGTTTTACTGTAGCTTCATGCTTGATTTGAGCCTTTGCTTGAATTTCCTCAATAGTTCTGGCACTCTCATCCCAATCTTCTTGCAGTTCATTTCTCGAATGAGATTGCATCATGCAATAAGATGGAAAACTCTTAAGACTGATTATAATAGTATGCATATAAATATATAGGCCATATAAACAATAGCTCAGAGAACTAAATTGATATTGATATATGATTCATGAGAAAATTAAACTGATTTAAACTTGCCAGAGATCTTATTTCAAGAGCCTCCTAATATCATTTTTCAGGATTTGGGCATTGGGCAGACTAATGAGTTTCTTCGGCCAAAGAAAGCCGACGATCCCTTATGCGCGTTTCAACTCTAAAAAGTTCCTACATGCAACATAATTTTGTATTAATTTTATTTCTAACCTTATATCCTCTTACCAATGCCTGCAATCGCACCAGCCCTTTCAATGCCCACAAAGCTCGCCTGGGCTGACCAAAATGCAAACAATACAATATTCAAAACCCTTTCCATACCCAAAAAGAATTAAGAGATTCTAAATAAAACCTAAAGAAGACCTATTCACAGGATAACATGATGTGAGTCTGCAAGACAAGTACTTTAGAAAAGCCTACGAAAAGGAACAAAATGAAGCCCTACAAAAACCAAGTACATAAAAAAATTAAAGTATCCATATTTATGAATCTGGGTGAATCTTAACCACTCTTAAAATGTTATTCAAAAGTTTTGTGATCTTCTCGTCAAACTCCTTCACATATTTTATCTTATTTCTACTGCTGAAAATAATTTTGCACTAGAAACTGAAGCAAGAACTCATTTCAAATAAACAGAAGCAAGAATTCATTTTGAAATGAACATGTAACCCCTAAAATTTCACTAAAGCAAGAACTCGTTTCAAATAAACGGAAGCAAGAATTCATTTTGAAATGAAAATGTAACCCCTAAAATTTCACGGAAGCAAGAACTCATTTCAAATCAACTGAAGCAAGAAGTCATTTTGAATATAAAATGTCACCCCTAAAATTTCACTAAAGCAAGAACTCATTTCAAATAAACTGAAGCAAGAATCCATTTTGAAATGAAAATGTAACCCCTAACATTTCACTGAAGCAAGAACTCATTTCAAATAAACTAAAGAAAAAATTCATTTTGAAATGAAAATGTAACCCCTAAAATTTCGCAACCAGATATCCTCTGAAGGCTGTGTGTATCTTGATAGCCGCCCAAAGTTGTCTTGGATTTATTTTCCGGTGGGTCGAAGGCCGAGTGAGATGAACAACTTGAGCATCAGCTTGAGCAAATGCAATTGCATCCCCATCATCAATGCTTTCCAACGCATTCACCCCATTTCATTATGACTTAGAAATAGATTTTGTTTTAGGCGGGGCCACAGGTAGACGAATCAAGAGCAGTGGAGGTGGGACTACAATGAGAGAGAAATACTAGCCTTTATGAGCACACTAAAAGTAGGAGACCCCTAATAGGTTAAGTAGTATCCATCAAAAATGATATCGGAGATAGAATAAAGAGTCATCTGAACAGTGAGAGCCTCTTCATCATTCCCATTCAGAGCATACCCTGCAATAATATGACTCCACAAAACCACATTCCCTTCAAGCATATTGTCAAACACTTTCCTTGCATCCTCAAAAACCCTGCATTTGGCATACATATCAACAAGGGCACTCCCCACAAAGATATCTGAATCAAATCCTGTATTGACAAGACCAACATGGAACTGTATTACCTCTTCCAATGCCAAAATAATAGCGACTACCTTAACCACACTTGGGAATGTGAGTTCGTTCAACCACATCCCTGCTCTTTGCATTCATACAAGCAGATTCAAGGCTTTCTCTGTAACTGGCACCAAGAGTCTGCTATCTGGGTAATTTGAGAAGGAAATCTCCATGAATTTCGGATAGTCCTCCATGAATGAACTCAGGCCTACGTCGGTCGGTAGTTTAGGTTCGAGTTGGAGGTGTTTACATGTTGAATTATGATTGTATACCAATAATAGCAATGTTTATTTTGTTTATTTTTTTTATATTGGTATGTGTGATGTTATATTTTATATGTGTATGTGTATTTATATTATATATTTTGTTTGTTTTTATATTGTTTTTGTGTTATATTGTGTGTGTGTGTGTGTGTGTGTGTGTTTTATAATTTAGATATGGTATGTTTTGTAATTATATAGTATTAATAAAGGTGTTGTTGCCCCTAGTATTTTTGGTTATGTCTTCTTTTTCAAAATCTTTCCATGTTTTGGCAGACGGAGCTAGTTGGGCCTGCGTAGGTGAGGGATAAGGACAAGGCACAAGAATAGGAACTATTGGTTGAGCCAAGGTTAATATTAAATGAGGATTTTTCACACCTTGCATAGGAGGAATAGGAGGATCCAAGTAATGTATAGTGATCCCCAAAGTGATATTAGGTCAACTCGATGTGGTCATCATGAGCATACTCAACATTATTGATTGACCTTTTATATTGATAATTAGCTAGGTGACTTCCTCTTTGTTGATACCATATAATTTTTACAAGTACATCATTCATAGTGTGTAATACCTTTAGTTCTTCAAACCGATTCATTGGTAAGAAATAGCGAAATGAAATGGAAATGGAATCGTATAAAATAATAATGGTATTATAATAGAATATGGATTTCAAAATTAGTTAGATGGATTTAATTCTAAGGTTAGGGGACACCCCAAATAAATGAAATTTATTATGATTGGAAGGAATGAATGGTTATAAACTAGATTAACTAGGCACCTGACCCGTAGGATGTCACATTCAATTTGTGAATGAGCGATCACCTCAAATATAATATTATTTATTGAGCCCTATCATCCCACAAAATTCACAATCATGTATGTAATACAGTTATATGTTTTGTGGATTTATAGATAGAGTGCTCCAAGCAAGCACACCTTGTCATTGTTATTTACCTCTAGAGATGTATGGATATGGTCCAATACAATGGATTTTTTCTATTCAGGTTTATCCTCAGTCCTTGATTAGTCAGGTATTAACATGCATGTTACTAAACATATCCATATACTCCCCAAAGTATATTGCATTATATTGTAGTACTAATTCTAACTTGGGTGGTATAGGGATTACTTTGTTAATTTTAGGGATACAAATGATCAGGGATGTACATTTGAGACATAACACAACATAGGCTAGTCAACAATTTCTTCCTTAAACTAGTGAATTTTGCATGTACACTTTGAATTAGGATATATGGAAGATTTAAGAAATCTTGTGTAAATGTATGGAATGCTATAAGTAGTTTCAAACCATATGGTGCAAACATTTTTCAATAAACCATATAAAACTCACTTTAAAATTAAATAAACAAAGAATGCAGATTTAGGTTATAATTGGTCCCAATTAATGGCCCAATGGTTGTGAGACTAACATAAATTGAAGACATCGTGAAATATATGAGGTATATTTAACATGCCACACTATCTTTGTAGGATATTTTATTCTTAAATGACCCCATCCTGACACAATTAAAAATGACTAACATAAATTACTAATTCATACTCTTCTGGCTGGTCATTTTTCATGCGGTGACTAAATTGGTCGTTTATGTTAGTCAATTTTAACTCTGTCGCTTATTATCTAGTCATATTTGTTAACTGGTGACTAAATTAGTTGTTAATTTTAGTTGTTTATAGTTGGGTCAATAAAAATTGCTCATATTTAGTAGTAAATCACTTGAAAAACCTGTGGTGACTATAATTTTTAGTCACTTAGTAGCTAATTCCTCATTTTTTACTAGTGAAGGCAAGATTCGTAGCACGAGGATTCTCACAGAAAGAAGTCATAAACTACAAAGAGACATTTGCAGCCATTGGAAGTTAAGACACATGACAGGCAGACTTATGTTTGCAAATTAAATAAAGACTTGTACGAGCTCCAAAGGCACCTATGGGATAACACATACATGAGGAGATTGAAGATCACCTAGAGTGATGAAGATCTTAAGCTTTGCTACAAGGTTGAAGATGAAATCCTATAGAGGATGACAAGCTCACAGATGGATGCGAGAAGAATTCTTTCAAGATAGAGGATATTGGTATCTAGTGACCCTAGATTGATACATAGAATATTAGTAGCAGAGGAAGCTACTTGTCACTCTAGTACAGAATGTTTCAATACATAGACTACGAAAGGAAGAGGGAGAGTGATGCTCCACTTCAAAGGGAGTGACTGTAGAAGATCCTGAGGTTAGACATGGTATGACAGGATGGACATATTACTGAGAGTAAATCATATTCCAACCTTTGTTTCAAGGTTGAAGGCGGAAGACCAGTGATGCTTATGTTATATGTCGATGAATTGTTCCTGACAGAAAAGAGGAACTCATTAAAGTTGCGAGAAGGAGACTTTCTTCTGAGTTTGAGATGAAGGACTTGGATATGATGCACTACTTTCTAGGCATGGGGGTGTGGCAGAATACAGATGGAATCTCCCTAGGACAAGGGACTCTATGCAGTAGAGATCCTAAATAGGTTCAGGATGATGGACTGCAAGTCCATGGCCACACTTATGGCATCGAACCTGAATCTATTGAGTGATGCTTCATCAGAGACAGTTGATGCCATGATGTTTCATCAGATGATTTGTTCCTTGATATACCTAACAAATACAAGACTAGATATTTGCTTTACTATGAACACATTGAGACATTCTCACGTGGTTGCAAACCATGCATTAAGGTACCTGAAGGGTACAGTTGAGTGTGGGCTCAAAAAAAATAACCTGCATGGTTATGTTGATTCATATTGGTAGCACCAATGAGAAGAAGAGCACTTTGAGGTGCTACTTCAGTATGGGATCAGGTGTGATCTCTTGGTTTATCAGGAAGCGGTCCTGCGTGGCATTGCATATAGCTGAAGAAGAAGAGGAGCACAGAAGCTCTAGTTTGTGATCTAGATCGAGATCTATCAAAAGAGGGAGTTCTAGCGTAGCCGGTGAGACAGGTTGTCTGAGCATAAAATCCTGACGAATCTCGTATGTGGCTTAGACGTAAACGGTCCTGTAGGGTTTCCTTGGATGTAATCGGTCCTAGCAAAGCTCACAAGATATCCTTGGACATAATCAACCCTAATATGATTTTATGCTAGAAATGGCCAGAGTGAAGTTTGAGTACTTTAGGGAGAAGCTTGGTGTTCTCCAGATCGAGGTTCCTTCCAAGGGGAAGTGATGATTCCAGGTTCCCTTTTGACATGGTGGTATGCGGGTCCTCCCATGGTCCGATGTAAGTGCGGAGCCCTTCTAAAATGGTGGTAGGCTGGGCCTCCCATGGTCAGATGTAAGTGTAGAGCCCTTCTAACATGGTAGTAGGCAAGTCCTCCCATGGTCAGATGTAAGTGTAGAGCCCTTCTGACATGGTGGTAGGAAGATCCTCCCATGGTTAGATGTAAGTGTCGAGCCCTTCTGACATGGTGGTAGGAAGGTCCTTCTATTGTTAGATTTAAGTCCGGAGCCCTTATGACATGTTGGTAGGTGGGTCCTCCCATGGTCAGCTGTAGGTGCAGAGCTCTTCTGACATGGTGGTAGGCGAGTCCTCCCATGGTCAAATGTAAGTGCGGAGACCTTCTGACATGGTGGTAGGAAGGTTCTCCCATGGTCAGATATAAGTGTAGAGCCTTTCCTTAGATGATAGATGGCGTGTCCTATCATGCCAGTGGATGTAAGTGTAGATCATTTCTTTGGATGGTAGATGGTGTGTCCTACCATGCCAATGGATGTAAGTGTTGATCCTTTCCTTGTATAGTAGATGGTGTGTCCTACTATGCCAGAGGATGTAAGTGTTGGGCCTTTCTGACTGGGTCAAATGTAAGTGCTGGGCCTTTCTGACTGGGCCAGATGTAAGTGATGGGCCTTTCTATGGATAGTAGATAGTGTGTCCTAATATGCCAGTAGATGTAAGTGTTGGACCTTTCTCTGGATGATAGATTGTGTGTCCTACCATGCCAGTAGATGTAAGTGTTTGGACTTTCCTTAGATGATAGATGGTGTTTCCTATCATGCCAATGGATTTAAGTGTTGGGACTTTCCTTGGATGGTAGATAGTGTGTCCTACCATGCCGATGGATGTGAGTGTTGGGCGTGCCTTTCTGACATGCATGTTGGATGTGTTCCTCCCATGGTTAGATGTAAGTTCTGGGTAGGCCTTTCTGACATGGATTTTGGATGTGTTCCTCCCATGGTCATATATAAGTGCTAAAGAAGATGAAGACCTACATGGAGGCTAGGCCTACAAATAGCATGAAAAAGGGTTGCCTCTGTAGAACTTCCTATGAAGAGAAGAACTGAGAGATAACACCGGTTGTTCAAGATAGCAGAAGTAGTGATGATCTAGATTTGATGATGATCCAACTTTGATGATGATCCAATTTCGATGATGATCTAGCTTTGATGATGATCCAGTGATGATCCAGCTTTGATGATGATCCAGTGATGAAGAATTGTGTTGATGAATTGTGTCAAGAGAATACCTTCCTAGTTAAGAGGGAGTGTTGATGTATTTGTAACTTCGGAATGTATTCACTTGTATATCTTATATTATACCCTGATGTTGCTATCAGGAGAATCATTTGTATTTAATTGTACCCCGATGTTCCTATCGGGAGAGTCATTAATGTAATAAAGTCATGTAAATTCATTGATATTAACCCTCTGTTGTAAGTTGAGGAAATAGTCCCCACAATTAAGTTGAGGTTAACCCTCAGGGAGAAAATTCCCCACAGTTGAGGGGCACTAGGGTTATTAGACTCTCCTAGAGAAATCAACCCTGGTAAGTAATTGTCAAGTCATAAATTAGTATAAATAGAGAGTGAGACTCTCTATTTTTCATATATACTCACTCAACTGGGGTGCATGAGTGAGAGAGGAAGTGCTGGCACAAGTGAGAGTAATCAGTTGTTGGATATCATCTTTATGTTTTCAGGCTTTACTTTTGCTACTAGTGTTCATTCTATCTCTGAGGAATTTGTAGGGTTTTCTCCTTTATGGTTTTCCCAAGGAAAATTCTTTGTGTCTCTTGTCTCTTGTGATTATTGTTGTGCATGTTATTCTCTCACATAAGATCCTAAGATCATATTGCTTAAATGATAAAAATCTAACATCTAACTTATTAAAGGTAAGTTGTATTTTGTTTTATTGGTTAGAAGAAAATCATTAAATATAAAAATGTTTATTGTTACTTGTTTGATAGTTAAGGTTGAGAATTTCCCTTACACCATGAACTCTACCCTTAGATCTGGCTAATCTAAGGTAGGTTCTTTTGGACATAGCTCGAGAGAAATATCCACTACATTTTTGGTGACTCCACTAGCTTGATCCTCTTGGATATTTTTTTTGCAGGTTTTTTGTTGGCTTGTATTACTTGGGTAACCTCAACCATCATAGATATGACTCCCTTTCGGTAGATATGAACCAATCCCTTCCCAGTTCCTGATCCCCCGACCCTAAAAGGCATGCTTTTTCACAAAACATTCCAGTTATTGTTGGATAGCAACTTTTTGGTAGAAAGAAGCGACCCAAGTCGCACATTTTTTCCCGATAAGCATGACCTAGGTTGCACATTTTTCCCTGATAAGTGCGACCTAGACCCAAATTTCATATTGCACCTATCCTACATTCCAAAGCGACCCTGGTCACTCCTGTGACCCTTTTTAGTGTGGTTTGTCATGCAAAAACCCCTGCTAAGTGGGACCTTCACTTTTCAGTTATTTTTCAATCTTGTTCATGGTTATTTCTCATTTCATTGTGACACCAACCACACGTGTTCTGTCGATAGGTGAGACCTGTAATTTTTCCAGTTTTTTGAGGTGTTTGAGACCCATTCCAAACCCCCTATCTATGATATGCCCCTATACTAACTATATTTTCCCATATTTGATTTCCTACATCCCCTTGGTGTGTTTTACAATCCCCTTTTGCTTGTATGTGAGCCTATCTTAGTCAATATTAGTAGTTGATACCCCCTGTGTGTTTCCTACACCCTACATTAGTTGCTAATGTGCTTGTTTACTTACATATGTTCTTTTATCTAAATGCATTAGTTTTTTTGTGTTAAAAAAAATTTACTTTAATTAGTGTTATTTTTTTTTAGATATCACACTCTAAAAAATAAATGCTTGGTTCATGACCCCAAGCTAAGCGTAAAATTTATCTTAACTCAACCAACATTGTAACCTCATTTGAGGAACAAAACAATACTGTATTTAATTTAGGACATTGGGGATAAGAATCCAAATAAGACCCCTTTGTCCCTTACATATGAGACATAGTTGTTGTCTTCTAGGGAACCAAAATACTCTAGTATTTGTTGACACGGTCATAACCAGTTTATCAGGAGGCCTCTCGCTCTGTGGGGGTAATCAAAAATGAAGGGGTTCCACAAGTCAAGGTGGAATACCTCATTCCATTCTATATTGAAGGATAACCCTTCACAGTCCTCCTCGTGCATGTCGAGGAACAAAGGGATGAAGTGCCAAGGAACCATCCTAAACGTATCATGAATGAGGTAGCCTAGTTTCCATTATATTAGGGATATTTTACCCAAGGTCCCTCTCAGTAGTGGGATTCTCTTATCCTTTGGTTCTTCCATTTCATATTGTTTGACTGTGGATTTCACCACCTGGCAGAGGATACGATTTGCAATGGGATTCCATATTGTAGCTAGGATCTTTCTTGCACTTATACCCCATAGGTTAGTGCATCATTTTCATCATAGGTAGTGCTACTTATTGGATTTTTGGTCACTTTTTTGTATACTTTCCTATTGTGACACGCTATTACAGTTCAGTTTTAGAGCTTGATCTTTGTCCTATGTGCCCCCATTTATCAACTCTCCTTATGTACACTTGGTTGTAGTTGGATTATTGATATTGTGTTTTCCACCCTTGAGCCTTCATTCATCATATAGAACACCATCACACCATAATTAGTCTGCCATGCTACTCCCACAGACTTAGGGGGCATACCCCTTAATTCGGTTCCTTGAACCTCCATCGTCGAATCCATATTTAGAATTGTTCACCACCTTCATATCCATACACTACATCTTAGTCTGATTTAGATTCCTATCAATATAAACCTACCTTGTTCACTACCCCATCTAACCCCATGGTTAGTGCACCTCCCAACCCCTTCCGGAGGGATTTTTGGTAGTGGAATTGTGAACGCTCCACCTGTCATACTGGATATCATTTCTACTAGCCACCGCACACACTATTGGTCCCCTTGCCACCGCACACACTATTGTTGTTTCGTTACCTACTAGTGGTGACCCCATTCCATCCATCATGGTTCACACCATTCCTACGTGCATGCATGGGGGAACCGTCCCTTCCACCACTCTTTCAACTATTCACACCATTTTAGTGACTACTGCTACTGTCGAAAGTCACCCCTACCAACCCACATTTTCCCACAGTAACTACATGCTCATCGGCCCCAGCACCATTGTTGTCCCTCCTATACATGGCCTCTCCTTTAATGCCACCTCACTTTTGTAACACTCCTAGTGTTTCCCATCCTGGATACACCCTGACTTTTCACGTGTAGCTGCTCAATTCGGAGCCACACCTTCATATATGTCTCCCGCACCCATTCCTCATGTTCATGGAATGAATTTCCTAGAACCTTCTTGTAATGGCTAGACAGTAATCTTTGCAAACCATCTAGACACTCCCGCCTGCTACCCACCATCTGTGCAACCTACATTGGCTCCAGACCTAAATCCTCTTGTTACTAAAGGACGGGCCTATGCTCAACAGAACCTCCCCAATCAACCCGCCCCCAATAACCAATAAGGGAAAGGAATAATAAACAGAGGTAGGAATCAAGAACACAACCAACCTTAAGGGGGCGGTCAATGACCCAACCTTCTTAATAAAAATGGAGCCAATGTCCCTACACAAAACCCCTAGTGTCCACCTAGACCTTGGAAGAACCATCAGTTGTGAACTAACCATCCATGTATCATTTATGACATTTATTGTCATTATACACACCAATGTCCCCATATGCATCGAGTCTACCACCTATTACAAGTCAAAATCAATGTGAAACCAATTTTGTCGCTCAAGCACAGCAAAGCCCAGCAGCACAAGGTCCTCCACCTATGATACTACATAACCCATTACCAAATCAAGGTATGGTTGTAACCCAACCATTGGTCCAACCAAACACCCCAACCACTTCTTTGATTCAACACATCAATCCTAGTGTCCATCATCTTATGACATTGTCATCTGACATCAACTTACAAACTCGACACAACCAATATGGCTCCACCATGGAAATCATTAATCCCTCCACTGAATATACCTCCAATAATATCGATATGTCCTTACATTTTTCAAGAAATCCCATGAATGGGATTTCCAAAGTCCCTAGATTCCCTTTGTAGACAACCCCACTTCTAGAGCCGCTCGCAATTACAGTATCGTTGATGACTTGGCCTAGTCTCCCTCTGCCATGTTCACTCTAGAAGTCCTTAGAACTTTTCCTTCACAACGCAAATCCTTGTTGTCTACTTTAGGTGTCGTTGACCCCTCTGATTCCAGGTTAATCACTTTCAACTTGGATCAAAGAGAACCTCAGATGCCTTCATCTGTAGCCTTCCAATTTCCTAAACTATTCGAAATTTGGTCATTCATCAATGCATCATCAATGAGGGTGCATTCACTTGTGTTATGTCAAGCTTCATTTGGAAGAAGCTCAGATCCCCAACCATTCAACCCTCAACCGCCACCCTTCGTGCTTACGATGGTCTCACTTCCCAACCATAAGGATTTCTTGCAAATGTCCCCATTGAGTTGTCCAGAAAAAATGTGTTGATCGACATCGAGGTTGTCAACGTCTAGCTATATTAAAACCTCCTCCTTCGACGTAGTTACATGTATGCAGTGAAAGATGTTGCTTCTACCATCGTCCAAATCTTGATGTTTCCCCATCATGGGAATAATATGACCATCAACTAGTTGGCATACTACAATCCTAAAGGAGTGACCACTACGGAGCATGTTCTCCCTACCATCGACACCACCATAGAGTTCTTTCTGGACCACTATGAGGTAATCGGTACAGGTCTCATCCACATTGAAGAAGAAACTCGGAAGGGGGGGATCATGCACCCTCCCTTAAATGCCACTTCCATTGCTTTAATCCCTAAAGCGGACAACCCCTCTACTCTGGACGACTACAGGACCATCTCACTGTATAATGTAACCTACAAGGTGGTAGAAAAGATTATAGTGAGGATACTAAAAAATTTCTTGTTGAAAGTCATCTCTCAGGAGTATTTTAGATTCTTGGAAAGAAGGAAGATTCACGAATCCATTGGCATCACCCAGGAAGGACTACACATGTAAAAAAACAAGAACCAAAGGAGAAATTATCGAAATTGATCTCTCAGAATCCTTTGATAGAGTAAGCTGGCTCTACCTCACTATGCTTCTGAACCACCTGGGATTTGACCACAATTTCATAAAATGGATCATCATTTGCATTACAACAGTCTCCTTTGTGGTCCTGATAAATGGTTCTGCATGATCTCTCTTTGAGACGGAGAGAGGGTTGTGACAGGGCTTCCCTCTCTCGCCACTTCTTTTTACTCTGGTGGAAGAAGGACTAAGTAGATCCATTACTCATGAAAAAAGGAAAGGATCTTTCAAATATATGCCCATCTCCCACAATGTCAAGCTCACTCACCTTCTTTTTGTGGACGCCATCCTCATCTCCTGCGACATATCTATAAGGAATATTGGAAATATTGAAAACACTCTTACACTCCTTGAAGCTGCGCTTGGTATGGTTATAAATGCACAAAAGTACACTCTCACCTACTTTTCCTAGAAGAAACCAAAGTACAAAGGTGTGTTTCTATTTTCCCTTTCGAAAACTAACATCTAGACAAGGGTCTCAAATATCTACGTTTCCACCTAAAACCTAATGGTTACAAAAAAATGACTAAGGACGGCTCATTGCAAAACTAGAGAAAAGGATAAAAATATGGAGCCATTGATGGCTCTCCAGAGCAGGAAGACTGGTTCTCATAGAATCAGTATTAGAATCAATCCCTGTTTATTAGATTTAATTGGATTGGATCCTAAAGGAATCCTTGAAAAAGAAAGGAAAATATGCTACATATTTCTCTAGTCGGGAAGCTCTAACTCTTTTGTCTCGCCTTTGGTCAATTGGTAAAATCTGGCAAAACCAAAATATCAAGGATATTGGGGTTTAAATCATATTCACTTATTTGCAAATTCATTGGTAGCAAAATTGGGATGAAGACTTCTGTCCACTGAAAATATATGCATTGAAGTTGTGAAAAAAAATACATAGCTCTAGATACCATCACAAAATGGCTTAGGAATCTGACAAAAAATAAATAGGGAATCTCAATAGCTTGGAAAGAATTCCTTCTCTCCCTCCCTATAATAGAAATATGACTGGTATGGAAAGTGGGAAATGAGAACCAAGTCTGCATCGGTTATGACTAATGGTTGGGCTGTCAAAACAAGCACATACTCCCCGCAAATCTCATTCAGAAACTCAAGGGGTAGGGCTACTTTCATCTTAACCAAATTGTGGACCAAACCACCACCACGATCTGGAACAAGGGGTTGAAAAATGAGAAGGATCAGAGGTTAACCAATGAGTTGGGAATCCTCTCAGAAGGATTATATCCTATCCCTCATAATCACACATGTCAGAATCACCAACACGATGGATGAGCTGATTTGGTCCCTTGCCCCTCATGGTAGGTATGCACTTAAATTGGGCTTCAAGTTGTTAACTGGATCAATTCTAAACGAAAATGAAAAATGGTGATGGAAAAAAGTATGGAAAACACATTGTCCTTTAAAATAAAATATCTTCATGTGGTATGTTCTTACAAAGAAAGTCCCAACTTGGGATCGAATGAAAAATAGGAATATCGAAGGGTCGGGGTGGTGTGCTCTCTACATACAAAATGAGAAAATGCCTCATCACCTCTTTATCCACTTCCCATATATAAGAAAATCCTAGGCTGAGATCACCTTAATCACAAACCTTCCGCTAGAATGGACTGGAGCCTCAATGGAAGAGACTTGGAAAACATGGCTCAACTCTCCAATAACGAAGACATTTCATGCACTCCTCCTTCTATTAATTTGGGTAATATGGTTGGCCAGAAATGAAGCAATCTTCCAGGATAAATATTCCAGCCCTGAATGTATTTCCCAAACTAGCATTGACATCCTCTCTTATTTTCCCCAGGGAATCTTGATAACTTGGAAAGCAGTCCTTCACTCCCTCCCTATAATAGAAATACAACCGGTATGGAAAGTGGGAAACGAGAACCAATTCTACATCGGTTATGACCCATGGTTGGGTTGTCAAAATAGGCACATACTCCCCCCAAATCTCATTCAGAAACTCAAGGGGCAGGGCTACTTTCATCTTAACCAAATTGTGGACCAAACCACCACCACGATCTGGAACAAGGGGTTAAAAAGTGAGGAGGATCAGGGGTTAACCAATGAGTTGGGAATCCTGTCAGAAGGATTATATCCTATCCCTCATAAGCACACATATCAGAATCACCAATAGGATGTATGAGCTGATTTGGTCCCTTGCCCCTCATGGTAGGTACACACTTAAAGTGGGCTACAAGTTGTTAACTGGATCAATTCTAAATGAAAATGAAAAATGGTGGTGGAAAAAAGTATGGAAAAGACACTATCCTTTAAAATAAAATATCTCCATGTGGTATGTTCTTACAAAGAAAGTCCCAACTTGGGATCAAGTGAAAATAGGAATATCAAAGGATTGGGGTGATGTGCTCTCTACATGCAAAATGAGAAAATTCCTCATCACCTCTTTATCAACTTCCCATACATAAGAAAATCTTGGGCTGAGATCACCTTAATCACAAACCATCCGCTAGAATGGACTGGAGCCTCAATGGAAGAGACCTAGAAAACATGGCTCAACTCTCTAATAACAAAGACATTTCATGCACTCCTCCTTCTTTTAATTTGGGTAATATGGTTGGCTAGAAACAAAGCAATCTTCCAGGATAAATCTTCCATCCCTGAATGTATTTCCCAAACCAGCATCGACATCCTCTCTTATTTTTCCTAGGAAAAAAATATGTTGGTTCCCCGCATTATTAGTGAGGAAGTAATTAACAGACAAAACCCCTCAAAATATTTTGATGGGGACTCAAAAACAAATAACTGTCGAGGGGATAAGTATTATATGTCATGTCCCAAATTAAATAATTTCCAAATAAGACTATTTGCAAATCATGTTTTACCAACCTACTAGTTCCTTAAGTTGAGATGGAGACATAAATTGTGTAATAAAGGGATATGGGACCCAAAATAACTTTATATTACCATATTCACATTTAAATGGGTCACATAAATGATAAATTCTAAGAAAATAAGGTGGCATGGGTTCATTAAGACACTTGGAAGCTTGTGGAGCCTTTGGGTGACTAGATTCCCTGCACACTTGCCATGATATTCATCCCAATTCAAACACATGGGTAATGTAACATTATTGTATGGTTATTTGTGTCAAATATCATATAATGAGCCAATTAATTTCAATTGGAAAAATAGGGTAACTCCCAAGGAAGAGGAAGAGACTTGAAGACAAGGTGTGCCACTTGGAAGGAGATTTTATGCACTCTATGACAACAAATGATGGAAGATTCTATGAAAAGTATGAAAAATTCAGACTTGATTGTTGACATATAACAAATCTGACATTCCATGGCTAAAAATATCCACCAAGAGGTCAAATTTTTGAATTAGAGGCAACGATTCGAATTGGGGAAAGAATTGGAGCATGAAGAGGAAGACAAGTGTCATGAGGGTTACTAAACCACTAAGATGAGTTGGAAGAATATCATGGAGGTAAATTAGACCTTAAGAGGCCTCATGAAGATAATAAAATGATCTCTTGAGGAAGTATAATATATTTTTATCATTTTTTAATTGGCCTTTTTCCATTTTGGAGAGCTTTTGCTTGTCCATTGCACAGTGAGTGTTCACTCTCCCTACTTGTGAACCAATTTCGAGGGAGTTGGATTCCTTTCCAATTTGGTTGATGGAGAGGTCATTCATACCTCTCACTGGAGTTTAATGAATTATTTTTATTTTCAGTTTGAAGTTCGATACATTCAAATTCTCATCTATCTCCCTATTCTCTCATTCCTTCGTCTCCATTTCCCCACACTCACATTTGATGGCGCACTTTTTGGAGTGATTCTTCCACCTTGCTAAGGATGGTTTATGAAAAAGGTTTTATTTATGATGTATGGCTCTCTAATATCATATCCATATGCTCTGTAAGTCGAAATATCAGAAATACATGTATGAAAGGCTCGCATTCCCCATGCTCTTGAATCATTAGTTTCCATGAATTTGGCTTCAATCTTGAAAGAGTCTTGAATCAGGTTTGTATGAGGGATGTTATCTGATTTTGATGATGTTGTGACAGAAATATATGATTTTTTACTCTATAATTTCATTTCCCTATGATCTGTGGGTTGAAATCCAATAAATCCATATGTAAAACTCTTGCAATTCCATGCTACTAATTCACTAGTTTTCATGTATTTGACTCCCATACTGAATGAGTTGTATACCATACTTGTATGAAGGGATTTATATGGAATTTAATACTATTTTGGAATCCATTTGTATTCTATATATGTTCCCTATATGTCACATCCTAATATGAACCTTTAACTCTACCTTTCATATGTTAAAATCAACCTAGTTATTCAATTTCCCCATAGGCAATTTCACTTAAAGTTATCAAACGAATGTGGAACTCTATAACCAGGTTTCAAAAATAATAACCATGTGTAATTATATTCCATTATCTCTTATATTAGTCCCCATACTTTGCTTACAAATTTAGGAGGTTTGTACATGAGTTGGGAAGCCTAGTTGGCCTACACCCTAGGGGGAATTTCATCACAATTTCCTAGTAATTTTTTGCCTTTTTGTCATCAGCCCCAAAAAAGGTTCCATAGGTATAAAGTATCATACAAAGTATCCATAAACCACCTTTGTATTTTTT
The DNA here is from genome assembly GCA_001517045.1 of Pseudotsuga menziesii. Lineage (NCBI taxonomy): Eukaryota > Viridiplantae > Streptophyta > Pinopsida > Pinales > Pinaceae > Pseudotsuga > Pseudotsuga menziesii. The sequence goes on from LPNX010492041.1 coordinate 295,892, forward strand.
AAGACTCACCATTCCATCTCCTTTCAAATTTGGTACCATTTGGTGAAAGTTGGAACCCTCTAGAGTCATGACTAGTTAAGCTTGAAATTTGCCTGAATTGCACTTTTCTTCAAAATTCCAAGAACGGGAAATTACATTATATCTTTCTGAAAACCACTTTTTCAAACTAAAAATGGGCCTTGGTCAAGGGACAAATAACTACGCCGAACTTTTCACTCTAAAATCATTGCTCACCTTTGCAAGAAAAAGGGAATGTGCATAGTTACAAATCTTTGGCGATCCAATGATAGTCATAAATTGGATAAACAAAATTAAAACCTGCCACAACATTTTTTTAAATACTTTTCTAATAGATACACAATGAATTTTAGAGGAGTTTGACTCGTTCTCTTCTCGACATGTCTACAGGTAGCGGAATACTACAACGAATCAACTTTAAAAATTGGGACTAAATATTCCACTGGTCCAATGGAATATCACAAAGACAGAAAACAACGTCTTCCATTAATACTTTTATGGGCCATTCATAGAAGGAACGAAGCAGAATTGAACAAAAATAATAATTTTTCAGCTCTTCACTTTTTTCTTATAAGATATGTACAAGACATATAATGTCTCTTGGTTATGGATATATGGAAAAATATGTTGTTTTTTGTTGTTTCATCGAGGCTCATTAACAAGCATCCTAAAGGACACATTTTGGTGACAAAAACTCTCTATTTTTTGATAAAAATAGAAATCGAGAGACCTACTATTTTTGATAGAATGGCTGACAAGCCATATATAAGAAAGGGCTCCAAACAGCCTTTCTCCAATATGTAATTTGATTTCTTATGAATTGAATTACGCTTTTCTTCTTGGAAAAAACAATATCATTGGCTATGATGTTTTTATTCATACTAATCATTATGTTCTTTCATACCTTATGACTAAATCAAGTACAAATGGTAGATTCTCTAGATGGATTTTATTACTACAAGAATATAATATCACCATCTTAGATAAACTTGGAAATAAAATTCTAGTTGCAGACTTTCTTTTCACAATTTCTAATCAAAGTGAAGATGTTCCTATAGAAGATAAATTTCTTGATGAACATTTATTGTGATATCTATTGATTTACCTTGATTTATAGATATTTCCAATTACTTTTACATAGGACAATTACCACAACACCTCGCATCTAAAGAGGAGCATAAAATTGTCAAGTTAAGTGCCACCTACACATGGATTGGAGGGGACCTCTTCCATACAATACCAGATCTAATCAACTAATGGTGTGTAAACGAATATAAAATCTTTGAAATAGTAAAACAATTCCACGATGATCCATGTGAGGGACACTTTTTTGATAAAAGAACTGCTCACAAAGTCCATCTATGATATTATTGTCCTACTCTTTTAGAGATACCAAGAAATATGTTATAAGTTGTGACAATTGTCAAAGAATGGGTCAATCAGTACAAGCCTCTACAACCACAAATTTAGATAGAAATAAATCCTTTTTGAAAAATTGGTTTTAGATTTTGTGGGACCAATTATGCTACCATCAAAGAAGAAGATTTGCATTCTAGTATATATAGACTATGGAATCCAAAGCTCTTCCAATGGAAACCGAGAAAGCAGTTGCAAATTTATAATTTGAAGAAATATGTGTTCACTTTAGCATACCTTAATAGATTGTCACAAATCAAGGAACACAATTTACATCAAATCTTATTCAATCAATCACTCAACAGTACCAATTCTCCATGTCATCCACAAGCCAATGGGTGATTGGAATATACTAACAAAGTTATGGAAATCATCTTGATAAAAACATACAACTTCAACATAAATATTGGACAACTAGGATTTTAGAATAACTTTGGGCATACAATACAACACATAGAAATAGTATTATATTTACACCTTATGAATTGGTGTGTGAAAAGCATGCACTTCTACCTATCGAATATCAAATTAAATCTTTAAGAACTACAACACAAGTAGGAATAGACCTTTCAAAAGCATAGAATTATCTACTATAGCATATCAATGTGTCCATATGCTCTTTGACATAGAACTCTTATTCAACAACAATGGGCTAGATGGCACAACAACACATTCATAAAGAAGAAACATTTCAAAATAGGTGATGGGGCTCTACTTTTGTATTCAATGTTTAAAGATTTCAAAGTAAAATTCACTACGCATTGGTTAGGTCCTTATGAAGTAGAAATTTCCTTTGATAATGGAAAGTAAAATTAAGAATAATTGATGATGAAAAAATCTCACTATTGACCAATATCCATAGATTAAAATTATATCAAAAGCCAATATCTAAGTAGAAATTTGTTGAAGAATTGAGAAGGCAATAAAAAATGCAAATTAAAGAAGGCTATGCCACTTATTCCTATCTCATTCTTTTTTTTTTGTTAAATAAATTTAAAATAATAATAATAATAATGGCCAACAAGGGTGTAACTCAACTAGAAAATGAAGTAAAATGAAATGGCATGTTGTAAAGGAGGTCATGAGTTCAAAACACCCTAACTTACTCGTGCCCCATGCTTGTGGGTTGTGGTACATACAAGTATGTGCACCACCCCATTTGTCAATTTCCTTAGTAAAATAATAATAATAAATAAATAAATATAATAACTAATTGTGAAAACCTTCTAAAGACACAATTAGATGAAAATTGTCTTAAAATATTTTTTTTTACAAACGATGTTTATATATAAAGCTTCAGCTCTAAGAACCTTTTGTATGCACAATTAAATAAATTAGCTACAAGTCTTGCAACATTTTATAACATACTATCAAATCTACTTGCCACAAGTTTTCCAAAATTTTGCAAAATGTTATAGAGTTAAATATTCCAATTACTACATAAATAGGTATTTCAATTGTTCTAACTTCTAAATATGAGCTACAAAATAATAATAAAAATATTCAAACCATTCATATCTTCTCAAAATTGATCAATCATTTCATGATAAATTCATTTCATGATAAAGAGTGTAAATGATTATTCAATCACAAAGATCAATCTTGTTTCCAAAATACCAAGATATCATTAAAAACAAACAAATATTTGCTAGAGCAAGGAAAATTCTACAAGAATTTTTCTATTTCTAATAAGTCGTTATAAGATCGTATGAAAGAGGTAATCTTTTGGTTTTTTATTAGAGTATAATAAAAGATTTAAAACGTCATCTTATTATAGTTTTATCTTTCCTTATAACTCCTATATTTAATAATAAATATTTATACTATGATTATTATACTTGATATTTATACCATTTTCAAACTTAATTTACCAACTTATTCATTTGCCCTTTTATCTCTGTCAAACCCTAGCTTTACAATCGAAATATGGGTCAAATTTATAGCATCTTTTCATTTTATTTTACACTATTGAAGAGAAAAGTAAGTCATGGGAGGTGGAACTATTGGACATGAGCCAGAGTGCAGTGAATTCATGGAAATATATGTAGATTGCAACAAGATTTTCAAAAGAAAAAAAAATGGGTTCCTTTTTTTTTTGAAATTTCAAGGTTATAATGATTGGGTAGCATTAGAATCCACAAAAACCTATGATGGGAAAGTGCATGTGTTGGAAGCTTATTAATGTAGTTTTGGAGGTATCTATTATGTTGCTATAGATTTTGCTCAAACTAGAAAATGGTGGTTCAAGAACAAAAATGTTGAAATAGATTCATGGCAGCAATTCATGTGCAAAAGTGCACCTAATCCAGAATTAAGGAGTAGACAGAGAATCGATAATTGACCCATGGAAGCACATGGTTTACTTCATTCAGCAGTACATAACTTGTGAATGAAGTTATAGTTTGATATTCCTATACCATATTAGGATTTTTTTGTATATGAAAGATGGTTAGATGGCAAATTTACTATGTTTTTATTTGGGAAATCCTAACAAAAATGGTTGCTTATGTTCAAAAGAATCCTAAAAATAAAGAACGTAGTACATACTATAATGGATTAATCAAGCTGATTGTAATGGAAGAATTCGAAGGATATAATTTGAAATGGGAAACATTACTGGAGAAAGGGTTTTAAGATGGTCCTGCTCCAAGACATAAAAGAACCAGTCCTAAGACCTCTTTGTTGAATATTGTAACTTCAAATGATATTCTAAATGTATTTTACTGATGTAACCCAATGGAGATGTTATTATTCCTCCAGTGGGGTGTTACTATTGTAATTGGTCATCATAGAGTCACGAGGTAAAGCCTCCATTGTAAGTCGGTTCAATAGTACCCTAATGATTATAATCTAATATTGTATTGAGTCTTCCTAAGTGAAGTCAACCCACTTAGTTAAGTGGGGTTGACTTGTTAGGTTAAAAGTCAAGTGACGAAAAGAGTAAAATAAAGGAGATGTGTTACTCATTTGAACACACACACTCACTTGTGTACAATGCATAGGAGATATATATATATATGTATGCTGGAGGGAGGCACGCCTATCTAGGGTCTTGTCTTTTACTTTTTATACATCTTCTATAGAGGAAGTTTTGCTAGGTTTTCTTCCCCGTGAGGGTTTCCTAGGATAAATCTTTGTGTTATTTTGTGTGGTTGTGCTTGTATATATTTCAAGGATATTTTTGCTTATGGTTATGTTGTAATGATGCTAAATGTTATAAGATATGATATAACCATCAAAACTTAACATGGTATCATAGCTACCCTGAAAGAAGTATTTGTGCAGTCGTAACAGTGCTACAGCTACAGCTATTGAATATTCGGGTTTCATGCTTGAAAACCCTAAAAGACTAAAACTAGTCAATTTGGGATATTTGATTTATCTCAAGATTGGAGAAGGATCAAGAACCGAAATGTTTGTAGACTGAATATAAATTCCTGATGTACCATGTGTAAAAGTTTCCACCTCATATTCGCTATAATATAGGAGATATGATTCCTCCAAATCGGGGTTCCATCCTCTCCCAGGATTCAGCCTTAAACAAGTGACCTAAGGAGAATTGCTATATCTCAGGATACGAAGGTCCAAATGAAATTTCACAAGATGTTCCAAATAGACTTGTTTTGAAGAACAAGTGATGACGATTCAAGATTCACTAAAATGAATGTGAACCTGAAGCTTCCAGGGTCAGAGACATTATGATAGAAGAAAGAGCTTCAGAAGAATATAAGAGAATGGTAGATCCACCTCGAGAGATGAAGACCATATTGGGCATGAGAAATCATTCAAGATGAAGAAAAGTATGACAATGCTTCCAAACCAAAGTAATAGTCCTCGGATACACTCTAGTTTTGTGACACCTTTGGGTGACATTATTAATGCAAACCCTTCCAGCTATGGAAGAAGCTATGATCAAAGAGTAACAATTGATCATGGGGAATGATTTCTAGGATATGGTTTCGAGACCTAAAGGGAATTTTGTAGTTTCTTCTATATGGATCTACAAGAACAAGTATACAAAGCAAGGTTCACGGTTTGTCTTAGAAAGAATAAACTATGGCTTGACATACTCTATTGACCAGACACACTTCTCCAGTAGAAGTATATATCGAGCAAAGAACCACCTATACAGAATAGGCTTTGTACGATCTCAGAAGGCACCCATAGATAAGCACATCCAGGAGCTTGAAAGGTCACCTAGAGGGATGAATATCTTAACCTTTGCTACCAGGTTGAAGATGGAAACCTGTAGAAGACAACAAGCTCATAGTTGGGTGCAAGAGGAACTTTTCGACAAAGTTGAAAGGAATCTTGGTATCTAGTAACCTAATATAGATACATAGAATATCGGTAGTAGAGAATGCTACCTTTCACTCCAATACATAATGCAGAGGGAGGATGATGCTCCTCTTCAGGGGGAGCGACTACAGAAGATCTTCGAGTTAGACATGATACGAAAGGATGGACAGCTCCATGCTGGACTAAGGCTTTACCAAGAGTAAAGTGGGTTCCAACCTTCAAGGTTGAATGCGGAAGATTGGGATATGTCGATGACCTGACATAATGAACTCATGGTAGATGCAATGATGGAAGAATACCAGAATGATGTTTGGGATATAGTACCCAAACTAAAAAGCAAGAGTGTGGTATCTTCAAAGTGGATTTGCAAGATAAAACATGTTGCTGATGGAAGTAAGTCGAGATTTGTGGCTAAAAGATTCTCTTAGAAAGAGGGGATTGATTATGAAGAGACATTTTCTCTAGTAGCAAGGTACACTTCCATCAAAACTATCATGGCACTTGCTTCCATGATGAAGTGGGACTTACACTAGATGGATGTAAAGACAACCTTCCTTAATGGTGTGATTGAGGAAGAGGTTTACATCAAACAACCACACGAATTTGAAGTAAAAAACAGAACAGCTCATGTATACAAGTTGAAAAAGGATCTGTATGGACTGAAACAAGCTCCTAGATATTGGTATGGCAAAATAGATAGCTTCTTGACAAGCATGGACTTTACCAAAAGTAAAGTTGATCCTAACCTTTAACTCAAGGTTATGGATGATGAACCTGACATAGTATTGTTGTATTTAGATGATCTATTTTTGACTAGAAATGAGAAATAGATCATATATTGCAAGAAGAATATAGCTAAAGAATTCGAGATGAAAGATCTTGGATTGGTGCATTATTTCCTAGGGATGGAAGTGTGGCAGATCCCAGAAGGAATCTTTTCGAACCAGGGAAAGTATGCTGTGTAAATCCTAAGAATATTTGATATGTTGGATTGTAAATACATGGCCACACCCATGGACACCAACCTGAAGTTGTTGTCTGATGAGACATCAAAGTTAGTGGATATGACTCAATACAGACATATTATTGGGTCATTGATATATATGACGAATACAAGGCTAGATATATGCTTTGTTGTGAACACCTTGAGTCAGTATCTAGTTAAACCTAGATGTGTTCACGTGATAAGTTGCAAAGCATGTGATAAGATACCTTAAAGGTGCGACAAAATTGGGACTTTACTATGGTAGAAATCTTGACTATAGATTATATGGATATACAAATTCAGATTGGGACGGAAGAGTCGCAGACAGGAAGAACACCTTAGGTGGATGTTATGGTGTGGAATTCGCCTTGATATCATGGTTTAGTAAGAAACAGTCCAGTGTCTCTCTCAGTACAGCTGAAGAAAAGTACATTGCATCTTGATCCGCTAGTTGGGAAGAGATATGGATTCAGAAAAATGATGTCAAGACTATATGACATGGAGTTGGATACCATAGTGACTCTTTGTGATAACCAGAGTTGCATAAATATGACAAAGAATCATATGGGATATGGTACTGAAGGGAGATATAAAACTACAATATGTGAGTACTAATGAGCAAGTTGTTGATGTGGTGAACAAGCTTCCATGACAAGCTTGGTTGTAACACCCCGGTTTTGACTGTAAGGTTTGCCGTTACACCAAAACCTGCAAATGTTGGTGAACATTTGAAAACCAACACAAGGCCCTATCACCAGGAGTGGTGGTTAAACCACTTGTTTTATATTCCTAGAGGTGTGGCGGTTATACCATGTGGAGGTACCCGATACTCCAACACCCCGCCTCCGGTGTAGCTCGGGGGAATTGAACCTGAGACCTCTGCTCTGATACCATGTAAGGTTTGCCATTACACCAAAACCTACAGATGTTGGTGAACATTTGAAATGTAGCACAAGGCCCTATCACCAGGAGTGGTGGTTAAACAACTTGTGTTATATTCCCAGAGGTGTGGTGGTTATACCATGTGGAGGTACCCGATACTCCAACATTGACCCCATTTGTATTAAAAATGTATATGATGTATGTATTGTAATTAATCGTGGTGTGGAGCTAAAGGAAAAAACCCCACCATCAATTTAATGTTTTATGTTCCAGCAATTAAAAACCGTTTTCAATGGTGTATTCGTGCTAGCCGTCACATTATAATTTTTGCATCATGTAAATATGCATTTTAATTAAAAAGACCCACAACCAGCTATGTCAATGCAACCATAATGAAAAGGGCATGATTTTCCTAAGGATAAGGAGGGGGAATTATTTAACCTTTGGGGCCAATAGTGAAAATTTAGATTTCAATAGGAGAACCCATCAATCAATCAACTACCAAATTAAATTCTCTGGAATTAGTTGGGGGCAATTAATTACATGGGAAAAACATTTTGCATGGGAAGTGGTGTGTGGAATGACTGTCAGTCCTTTCCCACACACACACTCCACCAGGGACCCATTCCTCCTCACGTGGGCAGGAGAAGAAGAGACCCCATTCTTCCATTTTTCCCATTCTCACGCAGAGACAGCTGTTTTCTCTCCTCGGGCTCAGGTTTTGGGATTTTCCTCACGCAGAGAAATGGGAGAGCTACCTTATCCTTGTGATTTTGTTGTGTGCATTTATATTCACGTTGTGGGTCTGGCATGTGAATTCACCTCCACACAGGTTGCATTACTTTCCTCACACAGCTGAGAAATCACTGCTGGTTTCCCCATGAATTTTGGGTTGCTGTGGGTTCTTTTTGAGTCGTTTTGGCCACGATAGGGCCAAGAACGAATCAGGAATTGAATTGCTCAATCGAATCTGTGTATTACCCAAATTTTCACATCAGTTTTGTTATGTGGTATTTTCTTTTAAACCCCAAAGCTGTGAATTGTTGTGCTAGTTGTTTTGTTGTGTGTGCACAAGATATTGGTTTGGACTATGTAGGAGTGGAAAGGAGTCTACTTGACAAACCTAGTGTTTTGCAGGAGCCTCATAGACAGAGCTAGAGGGTTGGATCTCTTCTCTACACCCCCTGATTAGCACTATAAGGGAAGTCATGTCCTGAGGGACTGTGCAGTAGACAAGGGAATGATTCCTTGTGTTGGGTGTGTGTGGATGTCTTAGGAGTCAAGCTAGTTCTAGTGTAGGCATATTTAGCTATTCAGTGATCCCACTAACTTAGTAGACAGTGATTCCATATCCTTATAGCCTGATAAACCCAACTTGTTGTCTTGGTTATGTGTTGTTGTGTACTCTTGGTCTGATAAACACAAACCTAGCTTTGGCTTAACTGAGTTTTGACATATCTTTGGCTATGTGTGAACCTACTTAGTTCCTTATTCCTTATGAGAATCATGCCCAGCTCGGGGGTGGAAGTGTTGCTGAGAGATTAAGGAGCACACTCGCCTATGGTTGGGTGTAACGTTGCAGCGACATAGCTGGTTGCGGACGAGCTTCTTCACAAGATAAGCATTCTTGTCCATTTCATCTCTTCAATTGTATTTGTTGTTTATGTAAATTATGATGAACATGTTAAAATGTGTTGAATGCTTGACTTAAACATAATTTGCTTCTGCTCAATGTTAATTCTTTATGCATCTATGTATCTTGAGTTCAAGGCATTTTATTGTATGTTCATGGGGCTAGTTTCCCTGGTAGATAGCAGTATCGGTAGCGTCCTCTTCGTCGGTCGGAGGGTCGGGACATTACAGTGTGGTATCAAAGCTTCATTGCAGCATAGGCCACAATGGACCATGAAGAAGCAGTGATAGAGGCAAGGTTACCCTCTTCCTAGCAGAGGAAAAATGTGAAAGACAGGAAAAATTCAAAAAAAATTCAAGTATGGAAAATATCGGATGAGTTAGGCTGAAGTCCATCCGATACATTGGATGAATTAAGCGGAAGTCCATTCGATACGTCGAAAGACTTAAGCTGAGTCCATCCAACAAAGAAACCAAGCCGAGAAAAAAATTTAAAAATTGTTTAAGTTTGAAATTTTGTCGAAGGTCTCGGTTGGGAGGAGCCGAAGGTCTAGGCTTGGAGGAGCCGAAGGTCTAGGCTCGGAGGAGCTGAGGTGTCGACGAGGCTCGCCAGAAGGGAGTCGACACAGTGGTGGAAAGAGGAAGAAGAGAAGAAAAATTCAAAAAAAATTCTAAGTATAGGAAATCTCGAGAAAAATTTTTCGATGTTGCTCGGGAGAAGCTCTCCGAGGCATCTCGAAAGAAGGTTTTTGATGTGCATCGAAAGATAGAGGAAGATCGACCCGATGTGCATCGGAAGACAAACAAAGATCGATCCAATGTGCATCAGAAGACAGAGGAAGATCAATCCGATGTGCGTCGAAAGGCAGAGTAATATCGACCCGATGTGCATCGAAATACAAATGAAGATCGATCCGATGTGCATCAGAAGACAGAGGAAGATCGATCCGATGTGTGTTGGAAGGTAGAGGAATATTGATCCGATGTGCATTGAAAGACAAAAAAAGATTGATCTGATAAGGCATCGGAAGAGAAATGAGGACTCACCTGATAAGGCATCGAAAGAGTTGTCAACAAGTGACATGATACATCAAATGGCTTGTTTGGAATGGATCCAATCAAATGGAAAAGTATGAGTTTTTCAATGGGATTTTTCAGTGGAAAAGCAGGATTCCATTGGGATTTACAGGTGTTGAAAAGACAAAAAATGGTAGTGATCTTATGCGCCAGATTGCGCGAAAATAAAATATTTACAAAAAAAAAATGAGGGTGTTGCCCTCGACCTGCCACTGCAAGGGGGGAATCCCCCTTGACCCCTATCGTCCCCCTGAGACAGTCGTTCTTGGTGAAAAGAAAACTATGTGTTTTGAAAAATTTATCAATCTAGTATTTTCCAAATGCAGGTAGGTAATTATGAACTCATGAGATTGTTATGCAGCTAACAATTGTTTTTATTAACACATTTTGTAGAACTATAGTCACCTTCAAAGGCAACATTCCACATAGAGCAGTTTCAAAATTTTCATTCTTGGTCGGGCTAAGATGAGAAATGATGACATGAATAATGCACAGAACCCCTATGAGTTCGAGGAAGATGCTATGGGAGGAAATGTGAGAGTTGGAAATGATGAGACAGAGTCCAATGGGAGAAGATTTCAAGATACTCCCCTAGATTTCGCATCCACCATGAGGAGCCTAAGGGTGGATTTGAAAAGTTGCAGAGAAGACAATGAAAGGAGGCTTAAGGCTCAAGAAGATCAAGTAAAGAAGGTTAGTCAAAGAAGAATTGTGTGGAAACAATTCAAGAAGTATTCCAACCAGAAGTACCTCTCTTATAGGTACTGTGATGATAAGATTAAAAAATTCCATGAGCTGATATTGGGACAGCAGACCATGGAAGAGTATGCACATAAGTTCTTGGAACTATTGAGGTATGTTAGGTACATCAAATATGAAAAAGTAAAGATCTAGCATTTCCTAAGTGGATTTCCAAAGTCTTACAAAGATAGAATTGAGTTTTATGAACCTAGAACTCTTGAAGAAGCAATAAGGAAGGCTAAGTATTGCTATGAGCAAAGCAAAGGTAAACCTGATTATCATAAGACATGGAAGGACAAGAAGAATTAGAAGTCTAACCAAAGGAAGAAAGGTTTCAAACCTTCTGACTTCAGGAATTAGCAGATGCATCCATCCCAAGCTGAGAAGCAGCCAGCCAGAGTGATGGGAGAGAAGCCTAGAGATCCACAGCAGAGCAGAGAACCTATCCAATGTTGGAAATGTGAAGGACCACATGTGCAGGAACTGTCCACTCGAGAATGAGAGTGTAAGGCCATCTTACAACATTCAAGAAGTAGAAATAGTGGGTCAAATAGCAAGGGTCCTCCCTAGGATTTATGCAGCACTGGAGGACCTCCAAGAAGATCACCAATCAACTATGGTTGAAGTTGCAGGTAAGATTGTTGAGCAATCTGTTTCTATTTTGATCAACCCTGGTTCTACTCATAGTTACATTACTCCTAGAGTAGTGGAGATTTGTGCTTTTAAGAAAGTAAAGCATCAAAAATATTGGTTAGTTCAACTAGCCACTGGAACTAAGAGAAAGGTTAGTGAAGTGGTGGAGAAATGTCCGTTGGTCATGAATGGATTGGTCCTTTGTGTAGATCTGAATGTTCTACCACCTTGTTCCTATGATGTTCTCATTGGAATGGATTGGTTAGAAGCTCATCGAGTGAAGCTTGACTATTATAATAAGACATTTGAGTGCCTGGATGAAGAAGGCAACTCAAGGATTGTGAAGGGAATTCCAAAGGTGATTTCTGTGAGGCAGATTTCACAAATGCAGTTGAAGAAGTTCTGTAGGAAAGGTTGTCAGTTGTATGCAGCTCATATTTTGGAGGAAACAGAGGATGAAACTCCTAGGTTGGAGGACTTTCATGTGTTGCAGGAATTTAGGGATGCATTTCCTAATGAGATTCCAGGGATTCCTCCAAAGAGGGACATTGATTTCACAATTGAACTTGTGCCAAGAGCAGCACTAGTGTCCAAGACACCCTACAGAATGAGTACACCATAGATGCTAGAACTAAAGATGCAACTACAAGAGTTGTTGGAGAAGAAGCATATCAGCCCGAGTGTGTCTCCTTGGGGAGAACCAGATCTGTTTGTAAAGAATAAATATGGTACACTTAGGTTGTGTATTGATTACACACAGTTGAACAAATTCAAGATGAAGAACAAATATCCTTTTCCTAGGATTGATTACCTCTTTGATCAAATGAGAGGAGAAAAGGTATTTTCCAAGATTGACTTGAGGTCTAGTTACCATCAGGTAAGAATCAAGGATGAATACATTCATAAGACAGCCTTCAAAACAAGGAATGGGCATTATGAGTTTGTAGTGGTACCATTTGGTCTCACAAATGCACCAGCTACATTTATGTACCTTATGAATAGTGTCTTCAGCAGGTATTTGGACAAGTTTGTTCTTGTTTTCCTTGATGACATTCTTATTTATTCTAAGAATGAGGAATAGCATGAAGATAATTTGAGATTGACATTGCAATTGCTCAGGGAGCATCAGCTGTATGCAAAGTTGAGCAAGTGTGACTTCTATATATATAGAATTCAGTATTTGGGTCACATTATCTCAGAAGAGGGTATATCTATGGACCCTGAAAAGATTGAAGCCATTATAAATTGGCCTACTCCAAGAAATGTGACAGATGTAATATCTTTTATGGGACTTGAAGGATACTACCGGAGATTCATTGAAGGATTCTCCAAAGTGCCACATGCCATCTCTTCTTTGCAAAAGAAGGGGATAAAGTTTGAATGGACATTGAGGTGTGAAGAAAGCTTCCAGCGGTTGAAGAATCTTCTCAACAGTGCACCAGTATTGAAAGTTGCAGATCCAGAGAAATATTTTGTGGTGTGTACTGATGCATGCGGACAAGGGCTTGGAGGAGTCCTTATGCAAGACAACCACATTATATGTTATGAGTCAAGAAAGCTGAAGGAGCATGAGAAGAACTATGCCTCTCATGATCTAGAACTTGCAGCCATAGTACATGCTCTCAAGATGTGGAGGCATTAATTGATGGCAAGAAGATTTGAGCTAAGGATAGACCATTGCAGTTTGAAGTATTTGTTTGATCAGCCTACTCTGAATGCTAGGAAAGCGAGATGGCTAGAGTTTTTATGTGAGTTTTATTTTGAAATCAAACACATAAAGGGAAAAGAGAATAAGGTATCTGACGCACTCAGCAGGAAAGTGCAAGAAATGCATGTGGCATCTCTTAGTATTTGCCAATCGTATTTGAGACAGCAGATTGTTAATCACACTATTGGAGATTAATTGTATAAGCAAGTAAAAGACAAATTGTGGCAGCAAAGTCTTGAGAAGAGGTATGAGGGATATAAATTGGAAGAAGATGGACTTCTTACTTATAAAGGAAGAATTTATATTCTAAATGTAGCATAGTTGAGAAGAGTTGTTATGGATGAGATCCATCAAGCTCCATATTCTAGTCACCCAGGATATCAGAAGACAATTGCTACAGCCAAAAAGTAGTACTTTTGGCCAGGAATGAAAAAGGACATGGTTGAATATATTTCGAGGTGCATGAAATTTCAGCAGGTGAAGGTTGAGCATCAACACCCAGCAGGTTTGTTGCAGCCTTTTCCAGTTCCAGAATGGAAATGGGAAGTTATTTCCATGGATTTTATTACAGGATTTCCAATGACTTGGAGACAACATGATTCCATCGTGGTTGTGATGGACAAGTTGACAAAAGCAACACATTTTATACCATCTAAGTCTACGCATAATAATAATGATGTTGCAAAGATCTTCATGAAGGAGATTTTCAAATTGCATGGATTGCCTAAGGCAATAGTCTCTGACAGAGATGTCAAGTTCACTTCCAATTTTTGGAAGGGGTTGTTTGCCGATTTGGGTACAAAGTTGAACTTTAGCACTACCTACCATCCTCATACTGATGGGAAAACAGAGAGAGCTAATAAAGTGCTTGAAGACATGCTTCGCATGTATGTGATGGATAAACCAACTAAGTGGGAAGATTATCTACACTTGGTAGAATTTGCTTATAACAATGGGAAGCAAGAATCCTTGGGGATGAGCCCATATGAAGCTTTGTATGGTAGAAGGTGTAGGACACAAGTGACTTGGGATAATCCAGTGAATAGGGTTGTGCTTGGTCCAGAATTGCTCAAGGAGATGGAGCGGGAGGTTGTAAAGATTAGGCAAAATCCCAAAGCAGCTCAGGATAGATAGAAAATATATGCAGATAATCATAGTGTGAACAGAGAGTTCAGTGTTGGGGATCATATCTACCTCAGAGTGAGGGAAAAGAAGATTTCCTTGAAGCTTGGAAGTTGTGCCAAGCTGTCACCAAGATATTGTGGGTCGTTTGAATTGCTTCAAAGAATAGGGCCAGTTGCATATAGACTTGCATTGCCTGCTAGCACTAGACCTCATAATGTTTTTCATGTTTCTTTGCTTAATAAATATATACATGATCCTAACCATATGATAAATTGGGATGTGATTCAGGTGGAACCCGAGAGATAGTTCCAAATAGATCCAATGCGCATCCTTGACAAGAAGGTCACAATGCTCTGGAACCGAGCCATATGGCAAGTAAAGGTGCAATGGGAGCACTACAGGCCTAAAGAGGCTACGTGGGAGCTGGAGGATGCCATGTCATTGGCACATCCATTTTTGTTCAATTCTACGAAGCGCTGAGGCAATACAAGTGTAGAATTTTGTTCAATTTTGTAAAGCACTGAGGACAGTGCTGTTGAAAGGGGAGGGGAATGAAACACCCCGGTTTTGACCCTGTTTGTATTAAAAATGTATATGATGTATGTATTGTCATTAATCATGGTGTGGAGCTAAAGGAAAAAACCCCACCATCAATTTAATGTTTTATGTTCCGGCGATTAAAAATCGTTGCCGATGGTGTATTCGTGCTAGCCGGCACATTATAATTTTTGCATCATGTAAATATGCATTTTAATTAAAAAGACCCACAACCAGCTATGTCATTGCAACCATAATGAAAAGGGCATGATTTTCCTAAGGATAAGGAGGGGGGATTATTTAACCTTTGGGGCCAATAGGGAAAATCTAGATGTCAATAGGAGAACCCATCAATCCGTCAACTACCAAATTAAATTCTCTGGAGTTAGTTGGGGGCAATTAATTGCCTAGGAAAAAAATTTTGCATGGGCAGTGGTGTGTTGAAGGACTATCAGTCCTTTCCCACATGCACACTCCACCAGGGATCTATTCGTCCTCACGTGGGCAGGAGAAGAAGAGACCCCATTCTTCCATTTTTCCCATTCTCACGCAGAGACGGTTGTTTTCTCTCCTCATGCTCAGGTTTTGGGATTTTTCTCACACAGAGAACTGGGAGAGCTTCCTTACCCTCATGATTTTGTTGTGTGTATTTATATTCATGTTGTGGGTTTGGCATGTGAATTCACCTCCATGCAAATTTCATTCATTTCCTCGCGTAGCTAAGATATCGCTTCTTGTTTCCCCACGAATTTTGGGTTGCTATGGGTTCTCATTGAGTCGTTTTGGCCACGATAGGGCCTAGAACGGAGTCAGGAATCAAATTGTTCATTCGAAGCTATGTATTACCCAAATTGTCCCCTCAGTTTTGTTCTATGGTGTTTTCTTTTAAACCCCAGAGCTATGAATTGTTGTGCTGGTTGTTTTGTTGTGTGTGCATAGGGTATTGTTCTTTGGACTGTGTAGGAGTGGAAAGGAGTCTGCTTGACAAACCTAGTGTTTTGTAGGAGCCTCATAGATAGATTTAGAGGGTTGGCTCTCTTCTCTACACACGCTGAATAGCACTGGAAGGGAAGTCATGTCCTGAGGGACTGTGCAGCAGAGAAGGGAGTGATTCCTTGTGTTGGGTGTGTGTGGATGTCTAAGGAGTCAAGCTAGTTCTGGTGTAGGCATCTTTAGCTCTTCAATGAGCCCACTAGCTTAGCAGACAGTGCTTCCATCTCCTGATAACCTGATAAACCCAACTTGTTGTCTTGGTTATGTGTTGTTTTTTACTCTTGGTCTGATAAACCCAAACCTAGATTTGGATTGACTGAGTTTTGACATATCTTTGGCTATATGTGAGCCTGCTTAGTTCCTTATTCCTTTTGGGAATCATGCCCAGCTTGGGGGTGGAAATGTTGCTGAGAGATTAAGGATCACACTGGCCTATGGTTGGGTGGAACGTTGCAGCGAAATAGTTGGTTGCAAACGAGCTTCTTCACAAGATAAGTATTCTTGTCCATTTCATTTCTGCAATTGTATTTGTTGTTTATGTGAATTATGATGAACATGTTAAAATGTGTTGAATGCTTGAATTAAATGTAATTTGCTTCCGTTGAATGTTAATTATTTATGCATCTATGTATCTTGAGTTCAAGGCATTTTATTGTGTGTTCATGGGGCTAGTTTCCTAGGTAAATAGTAGTATTGGTAGCGTCCTCTTTGCCGGTCGGAGGGTTGGGGACTTTACATTGGTGTAGTTCGAAAAGACTTTCCTCGCAAGGAGGAACAGTGATGATACTACCTTATTTCCTTGCAAGGAATAATAGTGATGTTGATATAGATATTTCCTCGCAAGGAGGAATGATGAAGATATGGATACAGACCTTCATCAAAAAGGAGGAACAAGTAGAAGATATGGACTCTCCTCGAAAAGGAAGAACAGGTCAAAGACATGAAACCTCCTCGAACAAAGGGAGAGCAGGTTAATAATATGGATCCTCCAGTAAAATGGGGAGTGATGATGAGACTAGAATCGATGATGGGATGACAGTGATTCTCCAGCATGAAAGAGGCCAAGTCTGCCTGAAGATGTTGGCAAGGTTTGACATTCACTTGTGGATGATAGTATCGTCTCTTGAGGATGGCAGGTATAACAATCTATTCATGAGAGTGTTTGTTACTAGCTAAGGATGGTCCTGCAGATATTACTCTCACCTGGAGAGTACCCACATTCACTTGTGGACGATAGTATCCTCTCTTGAGAATGGAAAGTATAACACTCTATGCATGAGAGTGGTCCTTATTAGCTAAGGATGGCCCTGCAAATGTTACTCTCACATGGAGAGTACCCACATTCATTTGTGGATACCGTAGTATAACATTGGCTTGTCAATGGTCCTAGCCTTCATCCTAAGGATGCCATACGATGAGTCCCCACGGACGATAGGGCTGATACTTAGGTACGGTCGAGGTCTTCTTTGTAGACGTTACTTTTGCATGGAGTACCCACATTCAGTTGTGGATACCATAGAATAACACTCGCTCAAGTGGTCCTAACCTTAGTGGTATGGATGCTCTACAATGAATCCTCACTGACTACAAGACTGACATTTCGTATGCAGTCAATATCTTCTCTGTAGACGATACTCTTATGGAGAGTATGCCTACATTCATATGTAAATACCATAGAATAACACTCGCTTGGGAGTGGTCCTAACCCATGTGGTATGGATGCTCTATGATGAGTCCTCATGTACGTCGTAGTATAACACTCACTTGGGAGTGGTCCTAACCTGTGTGGTATGGATGTTCTACAATGGGCCGACATTTTGTATGCGATCAAGATCTGGTCTTCAGACAATACTCTTGCTTGAAAGAGTATGCCTACACGTAAGTGTAGATACCATAGTATAACACTCACTTGTGAGTGGTCCTAAGGATTAGTGGTATGGATGGTCTATGATGAGACCTCACAGATGATAGGGTCAGCACTAGGTGTGGTCAAGATATACATTTAGTTGTAGACGATTCGGCTGATCGATTTCATGGATCGTGCTAATGGAAGATTGCATCGTCCTTGGACTTATGTCCTAAACTGATAGAGATTGATCATCCCGTAATTGGATCATGTATGGATTTCATCGTCCTTAGACTTATGTCCTAAACTGATAGGGATTGACCATCCCGTAAGTGGATCAATTAAGGATTGAATCATCCTTGGACCTATGTCCTAAAGTGATCGAGATTGATCATCCTACAAAGAGATCATGTGTACTGCAGGTAGTCTGGTGGAAAAGGATCAAGTAGATCGAAGTAGGGAGGAAAAGTATCAAATAGATCGAAGTGCGGCTAAAAAGGATCAAGAAAGATTGAAATGTTGCTGCAAAGGATCAAGAAGATAGAAGTGTTGCTGCAAAAGATCGAGAAGATAGAAGTGTTGCTACAAAGGATTGGAAGATTGAAGTGTTGTTGCAAAGGATCAGAAGATCGAAGTGCGACTGCAAAGGATTAAGAAGGATTGAAGTGCTGCTACAAAAGGATCGAGAAGATCAAAGTGCTCTTGCAAAGGATCAAAAGATCGAAGTGATGCTGCAAAGGATCGAGAAGATCGAAGTGCTGCTAAGAAGGATCAAAAGAACGAAGTGATGCTGCAAAGGATCGAGAAGATCAAAGTGTTGTTGCAAAGGATCGAGAAGATCGAAGTGCTACTAAAAGGATCAGAAGATTGAAGTGTTGTTGCAAAGGATTAGAGGATTGAAGCGCTATTGCAAAGGATCAGAAGATCAAAGTGTTGCTGCAAAGGATCGAAAGTTCAAAGTGTTGCTGCAAAAGGATCAAGTGATCGTGTGATGCAGAAGATGAAGGCATTGAAGAGTAATTATTCTAGTTATTAATGAATGTTGAAAACTTCCTATGACATATAGATGTATAACCTCAATTATGTTGTATATATTCTCTCTATTCTCCTATAGTCTATGCTGATGTTATCAATAGAATAACCTTCTCGTTAAGGGGGAGTGTTGAATATTGTAACTTCAAAGGATATTCCAAATGTATTTTATTGATGTAATCCAAGGTAGATGTTATTATTCCTCCAGTGGGGTGTTACTATTGTAATTGGTCATCATAGATTCATGAGGTAAAGCCTCCATTATAAGTCAGGTCAATAGTACCCTAATGATTATAATATAATATTGTATTGAGTCTTCCTAAGTGAAGTTGACCTACTTAGTTAAGTGGGGCTGACTTGTTAGGTTAAAAGTCAAGTGATGAAAAGAGTATAAATAGAGGAGATGTATTCCTCATTTGAATTAAGTGGGGCCGACTTGTTAGGTTAAAAGTCAAGTGACAAAAAGTGTATAAATAGAGGAGATGTATTCCTCATTTGAACACACACACTCACTTGTGTACAACACATAGGAGAGAGAGAGAGATATCTGCTAGAGGCAGGGGCACCTATCTGGGGTCTTGTCTTATACTTTTTATACATCTTATACGAAGGAAGTTTTGCTAGGTTTTTTTCCCCATGAGGTTTTCCTAGGATAAATATTTGTGTTCTTTTGTGTGGTTGTGTTTGTCTATCTTTCAGTGATATTTTTGGTTATGATTATGTTGTAATGATGCCAAATGTTATAAGATCTGATATCACCATTAAAACTTAACACTCTTCATCCTAGAAAGTCAACAGTTCAAAAAACTATAAGGAAAATAGGGTTTCTTTTTCAAAAGAGGACATACAATACCATCATCAAGACCATCATCAAGCAAGAAGAGGGTTTCAGTAAAACCAGCATAGATCCAAATTTTAGGCTCTATGAAGTGCCGATAGGGATCAAATCTTTCAAGGTGCAAACCTATTCTTAAGTATTGCACTTAGCTTTGGTGTGTCCTATATAGCCATTGATTCGATTCAAACCAAAAGACACATATTTTTATTTAAGGTCGACATATAATATTTTTTATTTTGTTAGGAATAAAAAATTACAACATCTCCCCTATACATGGTTTTAAAACCATGTGCAAGGCCCTACATGGTTTTAGGAGAGATTATGGGCATGAGCGTCATAGCTATCGCAATCGGATGGCAATTTCTTGGAGCTGCGACTTTAATGGAGTAAACTCAGAATGTACACCTAGAGATACTTTGGCGATGATTGTTGGACATTTGGCATGGTGTCGGGCTGCATTTATTTTGACTTTTGTGATTTGATTTATTGATTGGTACGGATTTACACTTGGGGGATTTCATAGTTAGACACGCAGATTGGTGAATCTTGGAAATCGTTTCGATCTTTTTGGAGATTGATTTTCATTCATTTCCTTGGTGATGTGTGCCTCGCAACTAGTTTGGTGTCAGGCTGCATTATTGTCTGATCCGTGTGGTTTTGCTGTATCTTTTGGCGGTCGTATATAAAAATATTGACGGTGTTCCTTCCTAAGTTTACGTGGGAATTAGGGTGGAGATCAACTTTCATACATTTTTTGGCACTATTTGCATCACAATTGGTTTGGTGTCGGGCAGTTTTTTTTCTCAATCGTGTGGATTTGATGCTTTTTGGTGGTCATTTCCATCCTGAGGTTACTTGGGTGTTAGGGTTGATTTTTGTCTCTCTGAGAGGCCTGATATGTCTTTGCGGGAGGTTAAAGCCGTAGCGCGCTCTCCTCGGAATAATTGGGTTTTTAACTCCTCGAGGGTGATCCTTAAGAGGGTTTCTGAGGTTTGTTTGAGTTCATAGCCACTGGAGTTGGAGATGTCGTCTGTTGTGAAGAAGCTTTCGGATTTTTCTTTTGATGGGGTTTTTGTTGAGAATGTGATGGATTCGGGCATTCAATTGGATGAGTCAATTGATGGGATATTTTTGAAGGGGGTTGGGAGAGAATCATCTATTAATGCTGCAAATTTTGGTTTCTCACCTGCTACTTCTCCATTAATGGGTCAGGTGGATGTATCTCTACTGGGTACTTCGGCTTTTGAAGTGTCTTTGAACCCTTCTATCATGTGAGCGTCCCCTCTGACGGATAATTTCATGAATGTTGAGGTATCTGATGGTTTCGTTGATTACGGGGCTTATGAAAGATATGGGGATGAAACCAAGGATGTGTCGCTTCAGCACATTGTCTCGAAGAAGGTTTATGGCAAGAAAATCAGTAAATGTGTGCGTAAATAGGATAAACCCTTGCTTTTGGTGGTGGGTGAGGATGTTCCTTTGAATGAGATCGTTCTTACCAATGCTCTCACACTCGTGGGTCAGTTTGGAGGGAAACAGATCAATGCTGAAGGTTTACATTGTTGGGTATCTGAATCTTGGTTGCGGGTGGTTAGCCTCTATCCAAAAAAATTTATTCTTCTTAGGGGATGGTTGCTTTCAAGTTTCAGAATTCAGCAGATTTGGATGTCATACTGAAAGGTTTCTGGAAATGGGAGAATTCCAGGGATGATTTTAGGGGCGAATTATAGCCCATAGGCGAATTTTAAGGGGTGCCCAAAAAAAGGTGGGCGAATTTTTAATATTAAAATGGTTTTTTTTAATTTAATAAATTAGCCCATATTTTATTTTATATATAATTTACCTTGACTAAATAGCCCGTGCGATTAAACTATGAAAATTCCTAAAATCTAATTTAGCCAACCTGTCGATGGGGAAAAACGTGACATTCACCCCGATTTCTTTCGTAATGGAGGTGAAATCACCAAAAATTTACAGTTTTGGGGGATAAATGGAGATGATTTGCCCAAATTTATGGTAGATTGGTTAAAAATTTGGTATTTCGCCCCTATTTGTGGATCTTTGGGTAAATTTTTTTTAGTTCATCCCTAATTTGCAGGTCTTGGATGTGCATACATTGGGTATGGAGCAGCACAATGGAGCAGCACAAGATTTGGGTCAGCTTCAAGTGAAAACAGATGGCACAGATCTGCTACATTGATTTACTTTGAGATTTTTTCTTACAAGGTCAGCCAGGAGACTGGGTTCATTGATTATGACAAGCTAGAGGAGAAAGCCTTGCATTTCAGGCCTAAGCTTATTATCTATGGAGGAAGTGCTTATCCCAGGGACTGGGATTATGCTAGGTTCTGCGCTATTGTTGATAAATGTGGTGCCATGCTCTTATGTGACATGGCTGGCATCAGTGGCCTTGTCGCTGCCCAGGTACCTTTGTTATTTTCGCTGACTTTCTTTGGACCAGTTACTTAAATAGATCATGCTAAAGATACCTATATTTTATATACTATATTTTTTTGCTATTACAGTCACAGATGCATGCAAGATAGTTATCTTCATCATGGTTTAAGTTTTAGGGTTTATTAGTGAGATATTTCTTTAGAATGTTTAACTTGCACTTTTCCCTTAATCATGTTTTACTGTTAGTGAAGTGACAACCATGCGTTGCATTATTTTTTGGAAGTGCTTGAAGAAACATGGCCCAAGGGGATGCATCATAAATATTAGACTTAAGTGCTAGTTCCGAGGGCTATCTATTCCACCAAAATTGTCTGGGGTTAACAATGGACCTCATCCTTTGAAACATATGACAAGCATCCTTGGAAACTTATGCTGGCCATACTCATTGAGGTTTTCAATTCATTGACATTTAAAAATAGTAGATGTATGGTGCAGATAATGGCCAAAGAGATGTTTGGTGTTCTCGTTCAAGAAAGCAATGAAGCACTTCCAGAAAGAATGGTAGTCCTCGATTCATTCAATGATCTAGTTTCTGAAATGAGAGCTTATCATTATGATTCCATGACATTTTCCTCGTGTATTTCATTTGTCACTGAGGAGTACCAAGGAGTTGATTCAACACTCCCACTTCACCATTGTGTCTTTTTGTACTCTCCAGTGAGGAGAGGTTTGGTTGATTCCACTTGTACTACCCTCGGATTACCCATGTAGGTCCTCTCTGCCCTGAGCATTCCCTACTGGACATTATCGGAGTTTGTAATAGGACTTTAATACTGATTGATGATGACGGAGATAGGTCCTCCACCTTCACATCTACATGTGGGGTGAAGTAGTGGTTCTCTTTTATATTTTTGCAGAATGTAATCATCTTTAGTTCTTGCCAAGGTTTACTCCTTTCTATTCATTACTATTTTGATTTACATATGTATTTATTTTGTCACCTAGGAGTTTCCTTGGCTTTCACTATTGTGGCTTGTCATACTCTCTAGTCCCATTGACCTATTTTGATCACCTATGGACATCAACAAAATTATCTCATCTTTATCTAACCGAAGTTTGATGCTATAATAGTTACCATGTCATTAGGTCTTGTAGGGAAGAAGAATAGACACCAGTATAGAAAGTATCTATGCATTCATCCATACAATAACACTGCATTGTTCTATATCAAATGAAAATCACATAGCATACAGTAATTTAATGGATTCTACTATAGCTTCAGAGTTCAGACTAGTACATGGAAGCAACACAGATACTCTATCTCATCTGTCACACTTTAAGGAATTATGTATATACATTCCATATAAAATGTTTACAGAATATCAGTTACAAAGAAACTGATTGATTGTCTGTTTGTCTTCCAAAGCCACCTCAACATCCTGTAATTATAGCTGTTCTCTAACCTGCATTCCGTGACTGACCTGAAATTGTTGCTTGCAGGTTGTTAATTTCTAGAGGTTCATTGATTTTTTTAACAATGCAACCCTTTCTGTCCCACATGTTTACCGATATGTTAGTATGAATTTGATTGCAAATATGGCCTCAAAATTAATTGTCTACATTTTTTATGGGGTCTATGTATGCCTCAGAGAACATTACATCTATGCTATTTAGTAACATAATTTCTTATATTTTAGCATGAGGTTGTTTGGAAATACAATGAGCTCTATGCAAGCCTCAGAGAACTATACACCCATGCTATTTGAATATCATATTACAAGTTCAAAGATTAATCTTATTCATTTTCTATTTTCCATGGTACCATTGACTTTTGAATCTCTACACAAAAGTATCATAAAAGAAGTATGTGGGTGACAGGGAATGTGCTTTTTTGGAAGTACAATAAGAAAATGCCAAAAACATCATGTGATTTGTCAATTCTGTTTTTTTCATAAGAAAACTGTACAGACCAAAATAACTATTTGGTGATTATAATGGTGGTTAAGATATTTGCATAACCTTTTTGTCATTTTATAGAGTTTAGCATGACCTATTATATTTTTTGTGCTTATGTGAAAACCCTTTACTCCTGTTGTTTGCTTGCTCGTCTGAATATGTTTTTGATAGCTACTCCAAGTGTTTTCACATCTAGAACCTTCAAAATGTTACTTCTAGATTAATATGTTGCAGGGTGTTTCATCATTCTTCACAATATAGACTGTTTATGTCGTTGGACAGTAATAGTTTACATCTATGCAACTTGGCTATAGCTATACAAGTTTGAGCTTTGAGGTATAATCAGGATTCTATTAATATACTCACACTTGGAATCATTGGACATATGGCATGTACAGGGAAGCATAAATGGATATTTGGATAGGACTGCATTGGTGTTGTTAATCACCAGTCATTGCTTGAGGTAAGAAATCAATGCAAGTTCACAATAAATGCATCTGTGCAACATTATTGTATTTTCAGAGTTGGTGATTTGGGTAGGTATTGTACCATTTCCAAAAGTGTAGTAAGCAGTCATGTTATAATCTCTCTTGAATGCTTAAGATTAATATAATTTAGATCACAGACGTACAACTTGTGTTTGGGTACCCATAATTGGCATGTCTGAATGAATTAGAATCTCAGACTGGAAGGTTACAGTTACACTGTTATAATAGTTATGTTTGAACTTGTAATTTTGTTGTAAGTGTTGACTTCATTTTATGATATGTGATTCCTTATGTACTTTAATTCAAAGTTACTAGGAGACGGATCCGGATACTGCAGGGAAACGACAAGTACAAACAAATATAAGTTATCGCCAAAAAAGAGAGTTCATGTACCATAACTGATAATTTGATAAGTTGTGATGTTGATAATTTTAAAAACCATTTCAGCATGAACTTGAAGCAGGTCATAATAGTGTTTTTGTGAACCACATCCACATGTCCCTATCAACAGGGAATAAACAATAAAGTGGTTTTCTTGAATGCGGTGGCAAGGCTATAGAACAGTGTAGGTGAAGTGAGCAACAACATAGTACATAAATATAGATCATCCCTTGACAACAGACCTTGACCATAAAGATATATCAAATAAAAATGTTGAGAGAAAACCTTGATATTGATATATCATATTTCAAGAGCATATCTTGACATAAGGATAGATCAGACCTTGACATAAGGATAGATCAGACCTTGAGCAAGAATGGGGTTTATGCTTTTAGCCATTAGGTGTTTAGGATTTTTTAAGTTTTTCATTAAAAAATATTTTTTTGGGGGGGATCAATGGGTCATAAAGCATTGGAAGTTGCAGTATCCATTTGAAAATTTCAAGAATTGTTTGATTTTTTACATGATTCGTTTGAAAATTTCAGGATATTTTTTTATTTTTCACAGGATCCATTTCATGGGACCAGGATACATTTCCTTTTGCAAGGGATCCATTTCCATGGTGGGTCTGAGGCAGATCCTATCCGGATACATATGGGATCCGTGGATCCGCGGATCCTACACATTGGGGTGGTGGATCTGGTAACACAGCTTTAATTATACTTGTAGATGCATTTGTGTGTGTGTGTATTTGCATGGGTGGCACCATATTGAATTACATGGAGCTTTACACAGACCCCTTTTCTCTTGCATTCTATTTGATAACTAACTGGACCAAAAATAATAATTAATTATACTTTAAATAATTTGAGTATGCATTATCTATAAATGCAAAAAAAGGATTTTTTGTTATTAACTTATTTATCATTGTCTAATTATTGGTTCATAAAATTCACAGGCTAGATGGTAGAATCAATTTGCAACTGGGATCAAGGTTTGTTTGAAAACTTCTTTGTTGGGGTGACGTTTTTCCTCTGCTTCTATAGATGATTGAGTCAGCGAATGGATTTATTATCAATCTATTATATTAAAAAATGGCTTATTCTTTCAACTTTTTCCTCATTGTACCATGGTAAGTTGTTTCAATACTGATGTATTTACTTAACTTGGAAGAGTTACAAGAGGTAAGCTTCACAACTCAAAATGTCTTTAAAATTGACCGTAATTTTAGTAAATCCTGTGTTGTCTATCCCATAACACCAAAATTGTACACCATAGCCACACATTAATAAATAACAAAATAAAAAGAGTCTGCATACCAGAATCTTGTAGGTCTATGAGTTGGACTCTACATATTGAAGTTTGCATCTTGGAATTGTTGAAGGCTAAGCATTGGGAAGGTTTTTTTTGTTCAATTATCATCTTCTCAGTTATCCCCGCATTGGGAAGGTTTTTTTTGTTCAATTATCATCTTCTCAGTTATCCCCATTCATGTCTTAATTGTCCATATTTGATACCCTTGCTTCCTTTAACATCGCACCTTTGATGTGATTTGGAGTTAATTTTTTTAATGAGTGCTATGGAACTGCCACTTGTTTCATAGGACCTGAGCTAGGCATTGTTATAGTCTTCCTCTTTGTTGGTCTCATGTTTCCCTATTTCAAGGCACATAGATTAAGTCTCTGTTGCTGACAACCAGTGTTCATAGTCACATAGATTCTTTGTGAATTCCTTCACATGGGTGTTAAGAGAGTTTCATTTTGAAAAATTGGCTACTTGTGTACTTCTCAAATTGGCATTAGAGTTCTTCGGTAGATGAAATTCATGGTGTATCCTTTTGTTGAGGTATCAGATTTGTAACAATTAGCAGTGTAAGTGTGAAATTGATGGTAATCAAGAGAATCCAATGAGGAAGTATGGGACTGTGTCACTAATACATGAGGTGAGCACAAAAAAACAAAAATCTAATAAGGAACTACTGACAGCATTGGGGGAGAATGATATTTCTTAGATTCTATTGGATATTTCATCAAGCTGAGAGTATTACTGTAGGATGAGTTCATATGAATATCTTGTGCTTGATAGGTGACCTCATTTGCAAGCACATTGGTTTATGAGTTAAAATTTCTATGGACTTGTGTAAAATGTATTGTTTTAAGTTAGAGGTCAATGATTTAGATTTGGTAATGATTTTTTCCACGTTAAAATGCATGTGGGGAGGTCGCCCCATTCATAATGTCAATGATAACATTGAAGTCCCATGCATTTATGATGTCTCAAATATCTAATTTGGATATTAGTTTTAGGCCTTTGCATAAAATGAGTGCTTCTCTAATATTGTTCGTGGTTTTCCCATGCCCTCTAGGCTCATGCAAATTTAGTCTTGTCTTTCCTCTTGGTCTGTAATGAGTATCTTTCCATAGCTCTACCTGGTTTCTTTTTGTTGTCCCTTCAAAGAATAAGATACTACCAAAGAGAGTGGTTTGAACTAGGGGAAGGATCTCAGAAGGGGAGTTTGAATATTGAGTTCACTCCTTGAGACCTTATCATTTCACCCATTGCAAATACTTAACTGTATTGAGTTTCCTTTATGGAAGATGATCTTATTCCTCGTGTTTTAGTAATGGCTGTGTGTGTGAAAATATGGCTTGTAGTCTGGTACTCCAAGCAAAAATTTGCATGTCCTTTTCACTTGACCCCTTAGTCACCTCCTTTCAACATTGTTTGAAATCCATGAATGAAGTACTGTAGTGCAGAGCTTGGAGAATGCATGCCCTTATGATGGTTTTGTAATTATTCAGATTTGAGTGACCAAGCTTGGGTAAACTAGAACAAACAACATTATTAAACAAATCAACAGTGTGAGAGTTGAGGGAGTGAATACCATGTTTGAGGAAGTTGGCTTGGATGTTGTTCATCTCTATTCTAGTGATGACCTCATGCAAAGAAGTAAGGTGTTTTTCTTAATAAATAAGTATTAAGAGTATTCCATTGTTCAAACTGTTATAAATCTTGATTT
This sequence comes from Pseudotsuga menziesii, assembly GCA_001517045.1. Lineage (NCBI taxonomy): Eukaryota > Viridiplantae > Streptophyta > Pinopsida > Pinales > Pinaceae > Pseudotsuga > Pseudotsuga menziesii. The sequence continues at coordinate 323,895 of LPNX010492041.1, forward strand.
ACCTCAATCGCCTATTTCTTGTTAATAGAAACATTGCTTTCTTTCTTCTGTTACTAACATAGGTTCAAAGGCTTTGACTGGCTGCTTTGCATTTTTGTAATACTGAATCACAGCAAAATTTCTAGCAGTTATTAAAGTACCCATGAATCATGTGATTAAATTGCCCATAAAACTGTGGCATCATTCACAATATGTGCTCTCATAAATATTAATGTGTTAAATAACTTTTTATATATGTGTAAATTGTTATAGTTAGTTAAAAAATTTGGTAGCTTTGATCTTGTAATTTTAATACTGAATATGCACTATAATATATTATGATTGGTTAAATTTCTATCATAGTTATGGATAGTCTGACAAATTCTTTGATGATAATGCAAAGAGAGGACATTGGTAATGTCCCAGTAAAGGTTTCACATGGTAAGGAAAGCCCTACTTGGCTTGTGGTGAGTTGGAAGTTGAATGTCGGTACTATGCAGCATGGCATACAAAGCACAAAAATTGCTATGGCCTTCACATTATGTTAGGACTATAGCGGAGAGTTTGTACCTTAACTTGAACAACCAGTATTTGCATCCCTTCCATTGCAAGATTATGGTTTGAAATTTATTTTTCAAGGGGATTTCATACTGCAATCATCCAGGGAGGAGGTCGAGACTCAATGGTTATAGTGATAGTGCTTGGAACCAATAGTAACTTTCAGAATTTACAGAGTTTGTCAATGTTGTAGAGTCTTTTAGGTCTCTTCATTGCTATCAATTAAATCCTTGAAAATTTCTCACTTTATATGAGTTTTGTCCCATTGGTCGGAAAAAACTATTTCAGTTCCATGAAAGATAATTTTTGAGTTATAGGTTTTTCCCTGCTCCCTTTAAAAATATCCACATAGAATGGAATTCACCCTAAAGAAAATGAAAATGATATGGATGTTCAAAATGATCTACACTCCATAGATTTCTTTGATCCAAAAGTCAGCAATTCTTATTTGAATGCACAGCTAGAAAGCATACCTGGCCTTTGCATTATTTCTAACCCACCTTCACTAATATCATCGCCTATTAGTTTAGACAGATCTGAAGAGTGTTCTTTCTTGGGTTTCAGTCTTATGCATTTGATAGGAACATGTGATCTTCTATCACAACAATATCAAGCTTCAAGGAAGCTTACTATGAACAGATCAAAGAGCAAAGTTTCTTATGGGTTTATTACTAACTTTACAATACCATCTCACTTTTCAAATGGTAAGAACCTTGGCTCAATAGCAGTTCATTACGTTCAATTTTTGTCATGATAAATAATGTTGTTTTAATTATCACATTGTCCACTAATGAATGCAATGTCTCATGATTGTTTGCAGTGGATTATACAGAAAGTGTTGCTGAACATATTTACAGAAGATTTGTGTATTTTGTGCATTGTATTATTTTCATATGGACGTTCATTTTTCTCAAGACTTAATGTTTCATTCATTACATTTTAGTGGCACTAAATGGAATATTCTTTGATTTATTATCCAAGATTGATTCATATATTTGTTGTTTAATGAATTTCTAAGATTTAAAAAGTGGCTCCATTGTAGAGGGTTAGTCTTGGCATTGTGTTCTGCCCCGAGTTTCCCATTCCCTTCTTGAATTTACTCCATTGACTTTGCATCCAAAACCTTCATGTGCCAAGCTTCTGTGATGAGTGGTGTATTCAGATGGAGCATTATAACCAGTATCATTCCAAAAAACTGATGAATGTCGTCCTCCCTCACATACTTCCCTTGCATGTGGCTTGTGCCACCTTCTACCACCAAGTGATGGCCATGAATGCCAACAAGTGGTATGACAAGCACGTCCCATTTTGTCCCCAAAATCCCATCTGGGTTTTTTCACCATGTCGTTATTGTTGAGTGAGTTATATGATAAAGCAACAAACCTCATATTTCTAAGGCTATCATGGAGGGTTGTAGTTTATTCATGATCCCAATGATTGCTTCAAAATATGATGGAGGGTTGTAGTTTCTTTGTAATGTTGTTAAGTGTCATATGACTAAGATTTGATATGATGAACAAGTTATTCTTGGTGGTTGATTTCTTTATAGCTAATTACACATGAGGTTATTACATCATGTACAACCCAATAGTAAGCCTTGGAATCCTACAAAATTGGCTCATCAAAGGGATACAATAACAGAAAGGGCATTATTCCTTCTGCAGAAGCCAATCTTATGAAACCTTTTGGGTTTAAAAAAACGCATTGGGAATTATGTAGTTAGCATTCTATTATTAACATGTCATGGCAAGTAGCTAATAAATGCTATTAGGTAAGAATAAAAATAGCATTGTCATTTTAGATAGTAAGGCATATTTCTGATATCCTTATTTACCACATACAACAAGAGATTTGATGGGATTATTTAAATAATGAAGTGAATTCAAAGAATTCCTAAGCATAACAATAATGTACTTTAATTTCAATCTACCTAGGGCCGAACTAGGACACCCTGCAGAACTTAAAAATTATACAAGGTTAAGTCCTCTTTGCACATAAAAATATTGAAATGATTGACTTACTTTTGTTGCATTTATCTAATGCAATATACTACTTGCAGTTGATAATTGCTCAAAATGATTGTATAGCAAGGGGTGGCAGATGTATTCCAGGCTCTAGATACAAGCTCGTGAGAGGTCCCCATGGCCAAAAATAGGATAATACAATGGAATTTCCATGACATATGTGAACAAGGATACACCTTCAAACTATAAGATTTACCATATCCTTCCCATACAATTGTCCCCTTGTGCTGGCACCTTCAAAAGAGCTTGCAGAATGAGTTGTATTTTGCATGGTGCAGGTGGAAGTTTGTTAATATTCAAACTAGAGTTCAGAGAAATGTTGTTGAGAAAGTCACAATAATATAGCATAAAACCAGAGGAATATCACTAAAATTACCAAGACATACATTGCCATTTTTTTCAGCAGTGCTCTGAACTTGTTGAGGATGGCATCCTTGTACCTCATGAGGAGGAAATTTGTGCTCTTATACCAGAAAAAGTAATTGAATTGCAAGAGATATATCTAGAAAAGAGAAATCAGCTTAGGAAGAGGCCACAAACAGTGGATAAGCAGCTTCAGCCAATAAAGAAACAAGTGGCATCTTATCTGCACTCACAACTTATTGCTATCAGGCTAGTATTCCAGTTGGATATGGTTATGTGGTCAAGTTACTTAGAGAACAATAACTGTTGCATAACATGGAGGACCCAAAGAAGCCTAATAATGAGCCCCTATACATAGAACCTGATTGGGAACTTATATGATCTTGGTTTTTGATAAGCCACCAACGAAAGAGGCTGTTGTAATAGTTAAAAACATGCATGAGGAATTAAAGACCATGTATTTTGATGGTGCACATTCCTAATTTGGAACAATAAATATGCCTACATTCTTCTCAACAGATCTTTGTCATTGTCTTCTATATGTCGATGAGCAGGTTGTGCATGACCCACAGGAGATCAGTGTCTATGGTGATAAAGGTTTCCTCCTTGGCCTCAGGCCCTTCCTTCTTGCACTAAGGATAAGCTGCTTTGAAGGAAAATTCTGGCTGTTAGATTCCCTCCTTTTTCAAAGGGGAGTCAGCTGCAAAGTCTCCATCCAATGTTCCATATTTGAAGGGTATTAATCCAGGTTCTTCAATTAAAGGTGCTTCTCTTCTTTAAGTGATATAAGTTAAAGATGTGGTTAGATCTATCAATGACTCAAAGGTTCTCAACCCCAAAATTTGTCTCATGTTGGAAGATTCATAATGGAGATATCAGGCTCTATCTAGGTTCAGAAAGTATCTTCAAAATAAAGTTTGTAATAACATTAAACCCTTCAAAGATGAGGCTATGACTGCTGGTTGTTTTGACATGTTGATATAGGTCTGTAATAATGAATTAGTAGCTTCATAATAGTGATAGATCAGATATGAAGCAGTCCCAAACTGATGTGTATTCAAGTGGTGGTAGGGGGGCTGATTTTTTATGGGATTGAGACTCCCTGACCATTTGCTGGATGGACAGGCTGAATTTGTCTCTCATATGTTGTTCTAAGGGGGGTTGATTTTAGATCTACATATTTTATCGAACATAGACACACTTCTACCTTTTCAAAGATCTTCTTATATATCTTCTGCACAATCTTCAAAACTCTGTGAAAATTGAAGGAAGAAACCTTGTTGTTCAAATCTTTCAGCATTTTATCCCACCAACTGTTCAAACACCTCTAGACTTTCAAGCTCCTCCTTGTGTTCTGAATCCACCTAGACAAATCATTGCTAGGTTTTCTCCATTCATCGTAGGAGACCTATTGGCATGAGACCAACATTCCTCTAATATAATTGGCATAATTTTCATATGTTAGGTACTAATTCCCAAAATACTTTGAAATAAGTGGAACCAATCCACCAATTGATTGATTGATCTTCTTTGTTCCCTCAATGTCTGGATTCTTTTGCAATTATATGTCTAGTTAATAACTTTTGGAACTGAATTGTATGCCTATGTGAAACTCGAGATATCTTTAGCAACCATGCTCCTACAAATTTCAATAGCATCCTTAAATAATTGTTTTTGTTGCTCTGCATAGAGCCTAGGTGCTCCAAGACCTGTCTTCTTAATATCAACTGGTTCATGATCATTAATATATTCTTAGGTCATGAACCTCCTTTTTTTATTGCATTTGTTTTATCATGGATGGATGGCTTAGTATGATGCCTTGGAGTCCAGATTGGTAGATCTTAGGTTCATGTGATGATGACATGGATAATTTGTGATCTCATTTGATATGGATGGAGCTCTCTAAGCCCTCAAAAGTTCTATGGATGATTGAAAGCAAACCCGAGCATGTCTTCCTATTTAATCCTCATACATGAATCAAAATGATTTCTAGGCACATTCCTTGATGACCTGGGCATATGTTGAGCGTCCTAACAACCTAATTAGTTGATTTGGGATATTTTGGCCAGTTCTGGTATTTGTTAGCCTCAAACAACAACAGATCAAATCTGTCCCAACCTTGAAATAACCATAAATCAAGCAAATCCAAGTATTGGTTTGTTTTGAGTACATTTTTGACAAGTTTCTGCATCATAACAATGGTAAAGTGGCTAAAACTTAGACCTTTGCACTTCTGAAAATGAGTAGCAGCAGTAAACAATGGATATTTGGGAACTAAATCCATGTTGCTGGGCACATACTAGGCTCTAAAAGCAGACGAGTTAAATTCAAATTACATGCATCATATTATCCCATCTTGGTTAGACCCATTTGAATTAGTGTGTTGTGATCCTGAGGCAGAAGATATAAAAAAGGTGGCATTTTTTAGATTTGCCCAGTTGCTGGTTTTTATCCATGACAAAGTACTTAATAGGATGAACTTGTTGTTGGGAAATAGGGCAGACTCGGGTTTTATACCTTTAACTTCGCACCAACAAAAGACCCACAGTGTTGGCCCTTTCAGCAACAACCTGCGAACAGGTTGCAGTCTCACCCGAAACAGCTATAGGGTGCCACAGAACCAGATTTCTGAAAGCAAAAGAGGGATATTACTGTAACTTTTAACTTTTAACAGATTATAAATATAAATCACAGAGCTTAGCATTCACTTGTTTAGCTTCGCAGTTAGATAAACAAACAGTGCCTTGCACAACCCTTTACTGGGAATTCACAGCGAAGTTATTGTCTAGCAGTGATCTCTACTTATCAGATATATAGATATAAATGCATGAAAGAACACAACATAAACAACACACAGAACCACGACACAAGATATAACGTGGTTCACCCCCAGTGTAGGGGTTACGTCCACGGAACTGTGTTTTATTCAAAATCTCTACAAAAACCACAGTTTTGATCTGTGCACTCAGCTGCAGATCCCTTCAGTCCTCAAAGTCACGCACACAGCTGCAGGCCTCTGTGCACATAGCTGCAGATTTCCTTATCACCCAAAACCCTCTGCGCACACAGCTGCAGAGGTCATCCACGCACACAGCTGGGACTTAACCTTTTCTTACAAAATTAGCCTTAGCTTCGCATCAATTCCTTTTACACAAAAATCCTAACCTTACTTACTTACAAGAGTGCCTATTTAAACAGCACACTGTTACAAAACCATGGACTTAAACCATGGGCACCCTGAACCCTAAACCCTGGATTTAAACCATGGGTTTATTACAACATAAGGTTTTTGACTCTGCCCCGACACCCCTGAGACTATTTTGAGTCGTAGCTCCGCTTACAAACTCCCAAAACCCATGGAGCTATCCACCTTAAGGACCATTAGGGTGCGCGCCCCAACAAGCCCCTAAGACTCACCAGTGTCCCCTCCCGGGACACTCTGCTGGTTTCTTGGCGGACGAAGCTTCTTTGCAAGGACGGTGAACTGAGTATTGAGACTGTGCATGATGTCGTCAGCTGCTTTCTCCTTTTCCAACAACTCCTGCAGTACGGTGGATGATGCTTCGCTGGCCTTTTCCTGTGCGAATGCATCATATTCCTTCAAAATTTTGAACTGGCTATCCACCGCAGTACTTGATTCCAAAGCCTCACTGAAAAGTGGCTGTATAGAGTTTTCCAACTATGTTACTTTCACCCTGCACGACTCAATTTCCTGCTGGAGTTCCTTGCTGCGCGTTACTTTGAGCATTTTCTCCATCGGTGGCAAAGTCTTAATTTCCACATTTACGGTATCCAACTCTGCCTGTCGTTGCTTCATGGTTTCTTGTAGATGTCCTATTTCTGGATGTTCCTGCAGGGTGGTCTAGGCCTCGACACTGTCTCTAAGCAACTTTGTTGCGCTACCCACAATATCTGAAATTTTCACTACGGATGCCTGAATGTCTGCGCGGCACTGTTCTTTAACCTCAGGTGGATTTTTCAGAGGGATGCACAGTTGAAGCTCCGCGATCTAAGCCTCATGAGCTGCTTTGAGTTTCTCAATTTCACTATGATACTACTATGCGTAGTCTTTTAGCCTGACTAATTTTTGTTCTGGCTCTTCCACCAGCTGCACGTTGAAGTCAGGAAGACTTCGACATGTCTCATCCAAAACTCGGACTAGTGTAATCCACTTTCTTTCGGCATCCCTCTTTCTCTGCTCTGTTGCCTCTAGCTATGCTGCGAAGCGCTGCTGCTGACTTATGGCCTCTTCTAACTGTTTTTGCGAATATTGGTCCCGTGCCTGAATTTCTGTCATAATGGCTTACTGACAGAGATGTAGCTCTATCATAGAGAGCTTAGTGTAGTCTATGCCAACTTTCATACTCATCACCGAGCGAGAGGCTGCATCTGTTAATATAAGAGCTGCGTTCGAAATTTGCCCTTTGTTATCTCGGGCCGGCCATTGCCTTAGGTCTGGCTACGCGCTCACTGGGGTACTGCTGGCTGTAGTGCCAGTCACTGATTTCGCTGCTAAGTCCTTAAGCTCCAAGATGTGCTTGGCTACACTAGTGATGGCATCCAGATGCACAGCTGCAAACTCTGACCATTGTTTAGTGAGAACTTTGATGGACTTTGACAAAGCCTCATCAAGCTCTGCACTTGTCACACTGGGTGCTTCGTCGATATTCTTATCCTTTGATGCCTTTACTTTCTTTCACGGTGGTGGTTTGTCTACTTCCTCTGTGTCCGGTGTCTTGCGCTTATGCTGCCTATTAGGGTCTGAGATAGTTTTAACTGAGTCTTCTTCTTCTTCTTCTTCATCTTCATTTCCACCATCTCCTCCCTAGTTGCTGGCAGTCCGCTGTGACTCAGTTTGTTCATCACTGTCTGCGGAGGGTTCTTGCGTGTGACTGGGGCCTGCCCCCATATCAGTGACAGGAGGGACAGGAATCTTAGGTTTTGTCCTTGCGTCTTTTAACCATTCTACCGGCCACTGATGTACTATCGCAAGGATATCATCTTTAGTCACTACATATGGCAACTTAAACTATTGATGCTTCTTATCTGCGCAAGCCTGAATAAAAATATGGTGCATATCAGCCCTGAAATTGACCACTCCATCATACTGAGAGAATAACTCATTACTGAGCCGTCGGTTTTTTATGATCTCATACGAGATACTCAGCATATAAAAGGCAAATACATAGTTTGTCATTTGTTGGTGGGTTTCATTCTGTGAAACCCACAGTGATGTGTACCTGGCTGTGCCAGGCATGTGCGCTGGTACAGCAGCAAACTGTGCTTCAGTAGGCCCTACCTTTCTCCTGTGCATCGCGAGCGTATTCAAGGAATTCCTTCGCAACATACGCTACCCAGTTCTAGTTGTATCCTTCGGCCCAGTTGATAGCAATTCTGATGACCAGGGCAGGCACTTCAGTTGGTCTGCATTTCCGCATAATTTTGCACGCCAAGAGCTCAGCTGCGAAGCGAATATTCTGCTCTTGAATCACGGAAGTGTGATACCCACGTTTCCCTTTTGTCAGGCCAAAGCGCTCCTTCATGCTTTGTGCGAGCTTCGTATCTTCGTGCTTTGAGGGAAATTCTGTCCCCGGATCAGGCCCTGCCATTGGTAAGACGGTGATCCTATGAATGAGATTTCCATTAATAAGAATTTTCTTGTCCCCGATCCATAGGCAGCCGTCATGCACTAACGCCAGCAGCTGCTTGACCACGATGGTGACTTGTGTGCTGCGACCAAAATGAGGAACATCGAGCATTTTTATCAAACCAGCTAGATCCAAGCTAGCAGCCCACTGTTTCACTTCCAATAAGGTCACCCCAGTTTCTTGATATTTAATGAAATGCAACTATTGGGCAGGTGCGAATTGTGGAAAATTCCCACGGTCACTTGTGTCGTGGTCAGCATACTTAAGCCGATCTATTTTCCCTGTCATTGTTCCAACTAGCTGCACACCTGGGGGCAGCGAGGGAGTGCATATAGTGAACTTAGCATTCTGCTGAGGTGGCTTAACTCCTGGTTGAATAGGCTGAAGATACAGGGGTCGCCGCGGCACAATGTTCTCCTCTGCGTCAATTGGGATCTCTGTTGAACAAGGCGGATCGATTCCGGGATCCTCCGACGTTTTCCCTATTTCCTTATGTCTGTCCTCATTCCGCTTAGAACGAACTTCAGGTTTAAACTGTTTCCTGGCAGAGCGTGTCTACATTGGTGAAGTCGGTGCTGGTAGAGTCTCTTCACGGGCTGTAGGCTCAGGTTGGGGGGCGAAGATGTGCTGCAGACCCATCTGTTCGAATTCTCTCAATAGGTCCTGGAGTTCACAATCAGCTGACATGGGTTCAATTGTGAAACTCAAGGAAATGCAGAATGCAATTTTCCTGTACCCAGGTGTCTTCATATACAATCCATCGGCCCAATCTGCCATAAATGTACATTGAAGGCACCAAATATGACATAGGTCCTGTTGCCGTGGTGCTAGATTTCGGTGGATACCATTAGGAAAAGCAATTAAGGAGAGCAAAGTATCGGCGCCGCCAAATCGGTAGTGTTCCAACGGTCGGATTTTGGGCTGCAGCGCCTCCAGGTCTACAGTTGCATCATAATAAGGACCATCGACACCATATTGACCTTCGGCATATCCTAACAAATTCCGCGACCAAGGTGTGAGCTTCGATCCCACAGGTTGGTACTTGGTGATTTCTCTGTCACCGTACCTATTAGCATGCCAAGGCTCGACCTTCGTATACCAGTTCTCTGCTACAGGTGCCTGGATATGTATAAGCTTATGTACCTGTCAAGGTACATGTTTCCATGCTTCATAACAGTGCTCCAAGCATTTCGGTAGTCTTCCCTGCCCAGCAAACCCATTGCGCACCTCCTGGGGCTGAGTCACAAAGCTTAGGCAAAGAGATTGCTGACAAGCTTCCCAACTAGGAATGTACTTCTTATGGTTATCCCTCCACCTTGCTGTGGTGGCACGGAATGTAGAATCCATAGTCTCCCATGTCTGGGAATCCAGTATCTATTCTGAGAATGTCGCGCTAAACTCTTCTGGGTCTATCGAACCATCCAAAACAGGTACAACTTTTTTAAGCCATCTAAGAGACTTGGTAATTCTGGCGCATCTGTGTCCATGGAGCTCATACAACCGGTTCTGCCATTTCTCTAAACCATCATCTGAGTCCGTCATACAGGAGCTGTCACACTGCCAATCCATAATACCTTCGGCATTAGGATCAACATAATATTCTTCCTTCACTGTAATATTGTAGATATGGTCCAACACATCCTGATCTTCATCTCGAAGGGTTTCTGTGTACCTTTCTCCTTGGGAAGGATCCAATGGGATTATGACTCTCAAATCCTTCCCTTCGAAATTCATCTGTCTCTTCTTAAGGTTAATGACTGCAGCATTTTCCATTTCCCACTCAATACCTAACAAATCTAGATAGGGATTGTTGTCGTTATTGATCTCAATAACTTCGAAGTCTGCTATAGTACAGATGCCATCAATATCTACGGGAACATTAGGGAATCATCCTAGGGGCACAATCTTCTGCTGATTGGCTAATCTCAACTGTATAGGGGACCAATCAAGGGTAGGTTTGCCCATTTTTTCCCAGGTTTGCTTGGTTAGGACATTGACTTCTGACCCTAAGTCCAAGATCACATCAGTCATCTCATACTCTCCTGACTGAGCGTTCAACCTCATTTCCCTACCAGTTCTTCTGACTCGATGAAAAGCTTTTGCCTAACCAGAACCTTGCTGAGGTTTGCAAGAAGCAATAACTTTCTGCAACTCACTTAAAGCATTCGGATTTCTTAAAAGTTTTAGACAACTCTGTAAAAAGGAGGACAGTGTACTTACTTTATCCGTCGAAGCTTCTTGTAGCTGCGACTGCTGCTGATGTGGCTGCGCAAGTGCTACTGCTGGGCTAGAAGCCACAAAATATTTCCTGGCGTCCATGAATGTCTCCTTTTCTCTTTCAATATCAAAGGCAGGGACTTTCATGGGAGCCTTACGAACCCAAGCCTCGTTAGGTTGTTTCTCAGCAGGCTATATCTGCTTCGTAGCTCCACTTCAGGTAACAAAATTAATTGTTGGGGCAGGTCTTTGCTCAATGGAAATCATCTGAAGATTCTGAGTGGGGCCACTGTTTCTTTCCTGAATCTTAGCTATCAGCTGCGGGCACTACTCGATCACATGATCTACTGCTTGGAAATACTGGCATGTCGTAGTCAGGTTTCGACAGCCGCGAGCCAGATGTCCGTCCTGGTTGCAGTTATAACACACCACCTGACCACGACCTCTGCTAGCCATGCCACCACGACCACAGCCGCCAAAATCACCTCTACCTGATGCACCACCGTGGTAGCCATAGCCATCATTACTCTGTCCCTCATTTTGTACCCGATAGGCATCGTAGGTGCGTTCCCTCATGAGGTCATAACTGTGACACTCATCTTCATTATGGCCTACGGACTTACAGAACTTGCAGTAAGGGTTCTTGGGGAATTGCACATACCTCTGTAGCAGATAATAATTCTCAGGTCGATGCTGGCCAGTTGTCTGACAGATCTCACAATATAGAATAGTAGGGTTGAACGGGTTTGGCGCACCAGTATTCAGGTAATTTATTACCACATGACATTGTTCCTTGTCGTGACCCTCTGTCCGACATAGTGTGCACCAGATCTCTTCGCAACCAGTTTTTCCTTTCTTCATATCGCAAAGCTCCAGAGCCATCACTGCCAACTTCTCTTGGATTTGAGCGATACCAAAGTTATCTTCGACAGGGGAGGTTTCAAGCTTCATCGCGATTTCTAGAGCCTCCTGCTGGTCAGCAACCTTCTGGTGCATGAGTGGAGTTCTGATATGCGGTAACAACGTTGCAATAAACCATTCCTTGTGTTGTGCAGGTCCAATGGGGAAACTGACTTGGTCTATCAGAACTTTGAATCTTTGATCAAAGTCCCACACTGATTCTCCACGCCTTTGCTGAATCTCTTTCAATTCAGTAATACACTGCGACTCGTATTTTGGCTTCTTAAATTCCTTTATCATTACTGCTTTTATGTCAGCCAATGCATGGTTCTAAGTGCTAGAGAACTTCATGAACCAGGTCAGAGCACGGTCTCTAAAGGAAGTAACCAGTTGTGCTCTTTTGGTAGCTTGATCTGTAATGGACTTAGCAGTCCACATTGCTTCACATAAAAACTAGAACTGCTCTGGATCCTCGGATCTAGTTCCTTTGAAAACAGGTAGCTTAATGTCATCATGCATGTGGGCCATAGTGGATCTAGGGGGGGATGGAGGGGGACTGGAAGTAGGCGGGGGAGAACTTACTGGGGTAGACTGACCTACGACAGGAATACTCAAGCTAGGGTGACTTTCAGACTGCGACGGGTTCTTAGGGATAATAGGTATTCGCTGCGGGGTTACCGGAGGATTTCCAACAGAAGGGGTTTCTTCAGGTTCTAAATCGGTGGGACTTACAGGGGAATACTCGGTATGCTGACCCTGGGAATAGGATCCAAAATCTCTCTTGTACCTTTTGCCACTTCGCAGCAAACCACTTTGCTCGTCGAAGGTATTGTCGCTTGCAAACATAGGTTAGTAATACTAAATCTAACAGTCTGATTCAATTAGCAATATACCTTTTTCAGCCAATAGCATTTTGATTCGCAAACTAAATGAATTCAAAAACTTACCCCTTGGGCCTTTGAAAAATTGCCGCTCGGCTTCACTAAAGGAGGTACTCATGTCGATGGCGAACTCCATCACAAATGCTTCAAGGGTTCGCGTTGTCCAGAAATCAACAATGCGGGATATCTCGTTGTTCACCCTTTTTAGTATATTAATTCTCGCGGGGGTCCAAGCAGGAAAATGATGTGCTTGGAAGTTCTTCCTTCACTCTGCTAACCTAGATACCCACTGGTGCAACTCTATGTGGATACTACCAAAGAAAATTTCATAAATGTCACAAAAAACATACCTTTGTAAAAATTCATTTGTACTACGACGCGGATCTTTTGTTCTCGTGCTCAGCAAATTTCAGATAAGTCTCATCAAGCCAATCACCGATTTCCTTCACAGATGGGCCTCCAGAACATAGCCCTTGAGGTACGACATAAACCCCTCTTGAGCAGATACTGAGTACAACCGGCAACAGAACCAATTGCCCAAGGAACTGTTCCTTGCGCAACTACAGGTAGTCCTTTAAGCCCATAGTACTACTGGAATTCTAAGATCCCAGTCATTTTTGTTAACGTTGCAAACCTTCGTCAAAGCCTGTTCAAGGATATTATTAAAACCTTCGACAGTCCCATTTGCTTGTGGATGATAGGAAGTACTCGCCTGATGATATACCGGGAATTATTCAATCAATACTTCAATAGTCTTATTTAGAAAATGTGAGCCTTGATCACTCATAAGGACTCTAGGACACCCAAATCTGGACAAAATGTTATCAAAGATGAACTTTGCAGCTGTAGCAGCACTACAGTTCTTGACCGGTTGAGCTTCGGCCCATCGGGTAAGGTAATAAGTTGCTGTAATAATGTATCTTGCTCCTGACTTCTTCGTGGGGGGGTTGATAGGTCCAACAAAATCAATAGCCCATTTTTCAAAGGGTTGTAAAGTTACCTGCGGGACCAGAGGCATCTCATCCCTCCTGGACGGTTTTCCCATCCATTGACAGATGTCGCAGCTGTGGAAATATTCTCTTGCATCCTTGTGAATTGTGGGCCACCACAGTCCGACTGTAAGAATCTTATGTGCTGTAGCGTTTCCTGCGTAGTGACCTCCTGCTGCCCCAGAATGTGCCTCAACCAAAATTAACGGCTTCTCATGTTCTAGGACACATCTGCGCAGTATTTCATCTGGGCCCATCTTATATAATTGTCCTGCTATTAAGGTAAAGTCAGCTGCTCGAACCACCAACTGCTTCTTCTGCTGTGTTGTCATCTCGGCGGGTGGAAAACTTGTAGACAAATACTGAACAATATCCTGAAATTATTCATCAACCATTTGGATGGCAAACAACTGGGCATCAGGAAGACCTTCGTCCAGGCTGATAGGTTCTTCTCCCGACTCGAGCCTCGACAAGTGGTCTGACCTAGATTCAATCTTCCTGGCTTGACTATGATCTCAAAGTCATATTCCTGAAACAGAAGCAGCCATCTGCATATCCTTCCACCTAGCATAGGCTTGTTAACCAAATACTTCAAAGCAGAATGGTCAGTAAACATCTTAAAATGAGAGCCTAATAGATAATGTTGAAACTTCTGCAATGCATACACCATAGCTAGACCTTCTCGTTCTATCGTAGTATAATTTTTCTCAGCTGTGGACAATTTCCTACTTGCAAAAGAAATGGGGTGATCAATATTACCTTCACCTGACTGGGCCAATACTATACCCAGAGCAATGGAGGATGCATCAACATGCACATGGAATTCTTTATTCCAGTCAGGGAATACTAGGATGGGAGTAGTTACCATCTTTTCCTTCAGAATATCCAAGCTTGCTTGACACTTAGGTGTCCATTCGAACTTAATATCTTTCTTCAACTATTTTTCCGTCGGAGCAGTAATCTGCGCATACCCTTTAATTAATTTTCTATAATATCCGGTATGACCAAGTGTGGTGCGAAGTTGTCTAACAGATGTTGGAGGTGGAAGGTTCACAATAATAGCTATCTTCGCTGGATCCATCATCAAGCCTTGTTTACATACAATGTGACCTAGCAGAATCCCAAAAGGTGCACAAAAGATACACTTTTTCAATTTCAAGGAAATATGGTGCTGTCTACATTTGTCCAGCATAAGTCTTATACTAGTGATATGGTCTTTTAGTAACCTAAAAATAGTCCAATCATCAAAGTAAACTTCTAAGAATTTATGTATATATTCCTTAAAGGCAGAGATGACTACTGTAGAAAATATAGCAGGTGCATTCTTCAATCCAAAGGGCATAACTGTATACTGAAAGGATCCCATTTCTGTAGCAAAGGTTGTCTTATGTCGATCCTCTGGAGCAATTTGGATCTGATGGTAACCTAAAAATCCATCAGTAAAAGAGTACACTTCCTGACCCCCGACATTGTCTAACACTGCATCTGTGAAAGGTGTGGGGAAAGGATCATGTAGAAAAGCATCATTCAGCTTCCTTAAATCAACACAGATGCAGATTTCACCCTTAGTCTTCTTCTCTTGCACGACCATAGGACTGACCCACTCAGATTCCTCAACAGGCTCAATAATTCCTGCAGCAAGCATCTTATCCAGCTCCATCCTAACTTTTTCCTTGTACTTAGGGTTTAACCTATAAGGACGCTGTTTCACAGGCTTCGCATCAGGTTTCAAGGGGATCTTTATGACTCCTATATCACCCAGGATACCTTTCATCTCTGAAAACTTTGTTGGAAATAGGTCCTGATATTCATGGAGAAGTTGGGTCACTTTGCTTACCATTTCATCGTCCCAATAATCTCCAATGGTAGCATGCTTAGGCTATTCTTCTGAGCCAATGTTTACGGTCCGCGTCTTCAGGGGCTGTGTCACCTCAGGAACTTCGACTGTTGGTCCATGAACTTCGCAGTGGCCTTCTGACTCTGGAATATCAATGTTGCGCGGATCGTCATCCTCGTCAATTGCGAGGTTATAGCATTCGACTGCATTAGCTTCTTGTGCCTTCCAATCCGGTTGGTATTCTGCTATCTCTTGATCATCAAACACCTTAGTATGGATCAACCTAATAGCTGCATCTAGAGCAGGGAAAACCTCATTACTAGAAAATGTCAATACAAAACTGTCAATAAGAATATCCCAACTTACAAAACCCGGCGAAGCTCGACCTCCGCATACCAATTCTTTGCAACAGGATCCAAGGTATGCACAAACCTATGCACCCACTCTGTATGAGGTACATGCTTCCAGGCTTCGTAACATTTCTCCAAATTCTTCTAATGGTTATTCTTACCATTAAATCTGCTCCGGACCTCCTGTGGTTGATCCGTGAATCTCAGGAAAAGGGACTGTTGGCAAACTTCCCAACTATGAATGCACTGTTTGTGACCATTCCACCATCTGGCTGCTATGGCTCTGAATGCTGAATCCAAAGTCTCCATTTTCTGTGAGTCTGGTATCTGAGCTGAGAATTGCTCAATAAACTCTTTTGGGTCTGTCGACCCATCAAAAACAGGTAAGGGTCTTGTCTGCGAGCCAAGCCATCTAAGAGACTTGGTAATTCTTGCACAACGGTGGCCATGTAGCTCATACAATCTGTTCTGCCAATTCTATAGACCATCATCTAAATCCATCATATAGGAGTTGTCACATTGCCAATCCATAATACCTTCGACATTAGGATCAACGTAATCTTCTTTCTTCGCTGTGATATTGTAGATATGGTCCAACACATCCTGATATTCATCTCGGAGGGGTCCTGTGTACCTTTCTCCTTGAGAGGGATCCAGTGGGACTATGACTCGCAAATATTGCCCTTCGAAAGTCATCTGTCTCTTCTTAAGGTTAATAACTACAGCATTTTCCATTGCCCACTCAATACCTAACAAGGCTGGATAGGGATTGTTGTCGTCAATGATTTCAATAACTTCGAAGTCTGCTATAGTACAGACTCCATCAAGATCTACTGGAACATTAGGAAATCGCCCTAGGGGCACAATCCTCTGCTGATTGGCTAATCTCAACTGTATAGGGGACCAATCAAGGGTAGGTTTTCCCATTTGTTCCCAGGTCTGCTTGGTTAGGACATTTACCTCTGATCCTAGATCCAAAATAACATCAGTCATATCATACTCTCATATCTGGGCATTCAATCTCATTTCCCTACCAGTTCTTCGGACTCGATTAACAGTTTTCTCCTTATCAACTCTTCTCTGAGGTTCAGAGAAAGCAAGAAATTTTTGCAACTCCTTTAAAGCATTCTGATTCCTTAAGAGTTTCATACAGCTCTGTAAAAAGGAGGATAGTGTACTTACTTTATCCGTCGAAGCTTCTTGCAGTTGCGACTCCTGCTGATGTTGCTGCGCGGGTACTACTGCTGTGCTGGGATTAACAAAATTGCGCTTGGCTTCCATGACTGTCTCTTGTTCTCTTTCGATAGCAATTGCTAGGGCTTTCTCTGGAGCCTTGCGAACGCAAGCCTCATCAGGTTGTTTCTCCTTATTCTCTATGTGCGTCGTAGCTCCACTCCAAGTAACAACATTAATCACTGGGGCAGGTCTTTGCTCGATGGAAATCATTTGAATGTTCTGAGTAGGGGCACTATTTATTTCCTGAATCTTAGCTATCAACTGCGGGCACTGCTCGATCACATGATCCACTGCCCGGCAATACCGACATGTCGTAGTGGGGTTCCGACAGTCGCGAGCCAGATGTCCGTCCTGGTTACAGTTATAACACACCACCTGACCGCGTCCTCTGCCAGCCATACTACCATGACCACAGCCTCCAAAAGCACCTCTACCTAATGCATCACCCCGGTATCCATAGTCATCATTGCTCGGTCCCTCATTTTGTACCCGATAGGCATCGTAGGTGTGCTCTCTCATAAAGTCATAACTGCAACACTCATCTTTGTTATGTCCTACGGACTTACAGAATTTACAATAGGGGTTCATAGGTACCTGTCCATACCTCTGTAGCAAATAGCAGTCTTCAGGTCGATGCTGCCCTATTGTTCTGCAAGCCAATCACCAATTTCCTTCACAGAGGGCCTCCAGAACATAGCCCTCGAGGCATGACGTAAACCCCTCTTGAGTAGATACTGAGTTCAACCGAAAGCGAAACCAATTTGTTGGGAAATAGGGCAAACCCAGGTTTTATACCTTTAACTTAGCACAAACAAAAGACCCACAGTGTTGGCCCTTTCGGCAACAATCTGTGAACAGGTTGCAGTATCACCCGAAACAACTATGGGGTGCCACAGAACCAGATTTGTTGGGAAATAGGGCAGACCCGGGTTTTATACCATGGGGTGTCTCATCAAGCCAATCACCGATTTCCTTCACAGAGGGCCTCCAGAACATAGCCCTCGAGGTACGATGTAAACCCCTCTTGAGCAGATACTGAGTTCAACCGGCAACAAAACCAATTTGTTGGGCAATAGGGCAGACCCGGGTTTTATACCTTTAACTTCGCACCAACAAAAGACCCACAGTGTTGGCCCTTTCGGCAACAACCTGCGAACAGGTTGCAGTCTCACCCGAAACAGCTATGGGGTGCCGCAGAACCAGATTTCTGCAAGCAAAAGAGGGATATTACTGTACCTTTTAACTTTTAACAGATTATAAATATAAATCACAAATTATGCATTCACTTGTTTAGCTTCACAGTTAGATAAACAAACAGTGCCTTGCGCAACCCTTTACTGGGAATTCACAGCGAAGTTATTGTCTAGCAGTGATCTCTACTTATCATATATATAGATATAAATGCATGAAAGAACACAACATAAACAACACACAGAACCACAACACAAGATATAACGTGGTTCAACCCCAGTGTAGGGGTTACATCCACAGAACTGTGTTTTATTCAATCTCTCTACAAAAACCACAGTTCTGATCTGCGCACTCAGCTGCAGATCTCTTCAGTCCTCAAATCCGCGCACATAGCTGCAGATTTCCTTATCACCCAAAACCCTCTGCGCACACAGCTGCAGAGGTCATCCACGCACACATATGGGACTTAACCTTTTCTTACAAAATTAGCCTTAGCTTCGCATCAATTCCTTTTACACAAAAAGCCTAACCTTACTTACTTACAAGAGTGCCTATTTAAACAGCGCACTATTACAAAACCATGGACTTAAACCATGGGCACCCTGAACCCTAAACCCTGGATTTAAACCATGGGTTTATTACAACATAAGGTTTTTGACTCTGCCTCGACACCCCTATGACTATTTTGAGCCGTAGCTCCGCTTACAAACTCCCAAAACCCGCGGAGCTATCCACCTTAAGGACCATTAGGGTGTGCGCCCCAACAAGCCCCTAAGACTCACCAGTGTCCCGTCCCGGGACACTTTGCTGGTTTCCTGGCAAAAGAAGCTTCTTTGTGAGGACGGTGAACTGAGTATTGAGACTATGCATGATGTCGTCAGCTGCTTTCTCCTTTTCCAACAACTCCTACAGTACAGCGGATGATTCTTCGCTGGCCTTTTCCTGTGCGAATGCATCATATTCCTTCAGAATTTTGAACTGGCCATCCACCGCAGTACTTAATTCCAAAGCCTCACTGACAAGTGGCTGTATAGAGTTTTCCAACTCTGTTACTTTCACCCTGCACGACTCAATTTCCTGCTGGAGTTCCTTGTTGCGCGTTACTTTGAGAATTTTCTCCATCAGTGGCAGAGTCTTAATTTCCACTTTTATGGTATCCAACTATGCATGTCGTTGCTTGATGGTTTCTTGTAGCTGTCCTATTTCTGGATGTTCCTGCAGGGTGGTCCAGGCCTCGACACTGTCTCCAAGCAACTTTGTTGCGCTACCCACAATATCTGAAATTTTCGCTGCGGATGCCTGAATGTCTGCGCGGCGTTGTTCTTTAACCTCAGGTGGAGTTTCTGGAGGGATGCGCAATTGAAGCTCCACGATCTGAGCCTCATGTGCTGCTTTGAGTTTCTCAATTTCACTACGAGACTGCTATGCGTAGTCTTTTAGCCTGACTAATCTTTGTCCTGGCTCTTCCACCAGCTGCACGTCGAAGTCAGGAAGACTTCGACATGTCTCATCCAAAACTCGAACTAGTGTAATCCGCTTTCTTTCGGCGTCCCTCTTTCTCTGCTCTACTGCCCCTAGCTGCGCTGCAAATCCCTGCTGCTGACTTATGGCCTCTTCTAACTGTTTTTGCGAATATTGGTCCCGTGCCTGAATTTCTGTCATAATGGCTGACTGACAGAGATGTAGCTCTGTCATAGAGAGCTTAGTGTAGTTTATGCCAACTTTCATACTCATCATCGAGAGAGAGGCTGCATCTGTTAATATAAGAGCTACGCTCGAAATTTTCTATTTGTTATCTTGGGCCAGCCATTGCCTTAGGTTTGGCTGCGTGCTCACTGGGGTACTGCTGGCTGCAGTGCCAGTCACTGATTTCGCTGCTAAGTCCTTAAGCTCCGAGATGTGCTTGGCTACACTGGTGATGGCATCCAGATGCACAGCTGCAAACTCTGACCATTGTTTAGTGAGAACTTTGGTGGACTTTGACAAAGCCTCATCAAGCTCCGCACTTGTCACACTAGGTGCTTAGTCGATATTCTTATCCTTTGATGCCTTTGCTTTCTTTCACAGTGACAGTTTGTCTACTTCCTCTGCGTCCGGTGTCTTGCGCTTATGCTGCCTATTAGGGTCTGAGATAGTTTTAACTGAGTCTTCTTCTTCTTCTTCATCATCTTTATTTCCACCATCTCCTCCCTGGTTCCTGGCAGTCTGTTGTGACTCAGTTTGTTTGTCACTGTCTGCGGGGGGTTCTTGCTGTTGCGCGTGACTAGGGCCTGCGCCCATATCGGTGACAGGAGGGACAGGAATCTTAGGTTTTTTCCCTGCGTCTTTTAACCATTCTGCCAGCCACTGTTGTACTATCGCAAGGATATCATCTTTAGTCACTACATATGGCAACTTAAACCATTGATGCTTCTTATCTGTGCAAGCCTGAATAAAAATATGGTGCATATCAGCCGTGAAATTGACCGCTTCATCATACTGAGAGAATAACTCATTACTGAGCCGTGGGGTTTTTATGATCTCATACGAGATACTCAGCATATAAAAGGAAAATACATAGTTTGTCATCTGTTGATGGGTTTTATCCTGTGAAACCCACAGCGATGCGTACCTGGCTGCGCCAGGCATGTGCGCTGGTATAGCAGCAAACTGTGCTTCAGTAGGTTCTTGCCATCCTACCAATGCGATGAGGATAATCAACCATGAGTAGTGGAAGGCCCTACCTTTCTCCTGCGCATCGCGAGCATCTTCAAGGAATTCGTTCGTAACATACGCTGCCCAGTTGTAACTGTAGCCTTCGGTACAGTTGATAGCAATTCTGATGTTCGGGGCAGGCACTTCAGTTGGTCTACATTTCCTCATAATTTTGCATGCCAAGAGCTCAGCTGCGAAGCGAATATTCTGCTCTTGAATCGCGGAAGTGTGATACCCACGTTTCCCTTTTGTCAGGCCAAAGTGCTCCTTCATGCTTTGTGCGAGCTTCGTATCTTCGTGCTTTGAGGGAAATTTTGTCCCCGGATCAGGCCCTGCCATTGGTAAGCTGGTGATCCTATGAATGAGATCGCCATTAATAAGAATTTTCTTGTCGCCAATCCATAGGCAGTCGTCATGCACTAACGCCAGCAGCTGCTTGACCACGATGGTGACTTATGTGCTGCGACCAAAATTAGGAACATCGAGCATTTTCAGCAAACCAACTAGATCCAAGCCAGTAGCCCACTGTTTCACTTCCAATAAGGTCGCCCCAGTTTCTTGATATTTAAAGAAATGCAAGTATTGGGCAGGTGCGAATTGTGGAAACTTCGCACAGTCACTTGTGTCGTGGTCAGCATACTTAAGCCGATCTATTTTCCCTGTCATTGTTCCAACCAGCTGCACACTTGGGGGCAGCGAGGGAGTGCATATAGTGAACTTAGAATTCCGCCGAGGTGGCTTAACTCCTGGTCGAATAGGCTGAAGATACGGGGGCCGCCGCAACGCAATGTTCTTACTCTCCGTCAATTGGGATCTCTGTTGAACCAGGAAGATCCATTCCAGGATCCTTCGATGTTTTCCCTGTTTCCTTATGTCTGTCCTCGTTTCGCTTAGAACGAACTTTAGGTTTAAACTGTCTCCTGGTAGAGCGTGTCTGCATTGGCGAATTCAGTGCTGGTAGAGTCTCTTCACGGGCTGCAGGCTCAGGTTGGGGGGCGAATATGTGCTGCAGACCTGTCTGTTCGAATTCTCAGCTCAATAGGTCCTGGAGTTCATGATCAGCTGACATGGGTTCAATTGTGAAACTCAAGAAAATGCGAAATGCAATTTTTCGGTACCCGGGTGTCTTCATATACAATCCATCGGCCCAATCTTCCATAAATGT
The DNA here is from genome assembly GCA_001517045.1 of Pseudotsuga menziesii. Classification (NCBI taxonomy): domain Eukaryota; kingdom Viridiplantae; phylum Streptophyta; class Pinopsida; order Pinales; family Pinaceae; genus Pseudotsuga; species Pseudotsuga menziesii. The sequence continues at coordinate 345,927 of LPNX010492041.1, forward strand.
ACATTGAAGGTGCCAAATCTGACAGAGGTCATGTTGCCACGGTGCTAGATTTCGGCGGATACCATTAGGACAAGCAATTAAGGTGAGTAAAGTACCGGCGCCGCCAAATCAGTAGTGTTCCAGCGGTCGGATTTTGGGCTGCAGCGCCTCCAGGTCTGCAGCTGCGTCATAATAAGGACCATTGACACCATATTGACCTTCGGCATATCCTGACAAATTCTGTGACCAAGGTGTGACTTCAATCCCACAGGTTGGTACTTGGTGATTTCTCTATCACCAGACCTATTAGCATGCCAAGGCTCGACCTCCGTATACCAGCTCTCTGCTACAGGTGCCTGGATATGTATAAGATTATGTACCCGTCGAGGTACATGTTTCCATGCTTTGTAACAGTGCTCCAAGCGTTCCGGCAATCCGCCCTGCCCAGCAAACCCGTTGCACACCTCCTGGGGCTGAGTCACAAAGCTTAGGCGAAGAGATTGCTGACAAGCTTCCCAACTATGAATGTACTTCTTATGGTTATCCCTCCACCTTGCTGCGGTGGCACGGAATGCAGAATCCATAGTCTCCTGTGTCTGGGAATCCGGTATCTGTTCTGAGAATGTCGCGCTAAACTCTTTTGGGTCTGTCGAACCATCCAAAACAGGTACGACTTTTGTAATCCATCTAAGAGACTTGGTAATTCTTTCACATCTGTGTCCATGGAGCTCATACAACCGGTTCTGCCAGTTCTCTAAACCATCATCTGAGTCCGTCATACAGGAGCTGTCACACTGCCAATCCATAATACCTTTGGCATTAGGATCAACATAATCTTCTTCCTTCGCTGTAATATTGTAGATATGGTCCAACACATCTTGATCTTCACCTCGGAGGGGTTCTGTGTACCTTTCTCCTTGGGAAGGATCCAATGGGATTATGACTATCAAATCCTTCCCTTCGAAAGTCATCTGTCTCTTCTTAAGGTTAATGACTGCAGCATTTGCCATTGCCCACTCAATACCTAACAAAGCTGGATAGGGATTGCTGTCGTCAATGATGTCAATAACTTCGAAGTCTGCTATAGTACAGACGCCATCAATATCTACAGGAATGTTAGGGAATCGTCCTAGGGGCACAATCTTCTGCTGATTGGCTAATCTCAAGGGTAGGTTTGCCCATTTGTTCCCAGGTTTTCTTGGTCAGGACATTGACTTCTGACCCTAAGTCCAAGATCACATCAGTCATCTCATACTCTCCTATATGAGCGTTCAACCTCATTTCCCTACCAGTTCTTCTGACTCGATGAACAGTTGTTGCCTGACCAGAACCTTGCTGAGGTTCGCAGGAAGCAATAACTTTCTGCAACTCACTTAAAGCATTCGGATTTCTTAAAAGTTTCAAACAACTCTCTAAAAAGGAGGACAGTGTACTTACTTTATCGGTCAAAGCTTCTTGCAGCTGCGACTGCTGCTGATGTGGCTGCGCAGGTGCTACTGCTGGGCTAGAAGCCACAAAATATTTCTTGGCGTCCATGAATGTCTCCTTTTCTCTTTCAATATCAAAGGCGGGAACTTTCACGGGAGCCTTACGAACCCAAGCCTCGTTAGGTTGTTTCTCAGCAGGCTGTATCTGTGTCGTAGCTCCACTTCGGGTAACAACATTAATTGTTGGGGTAGGTCTTTGCTCAATGGAAATCATCTGAAGATTCTAAGTGGGCCCACTGTTTCTTTCCTGAATCTTAGCTATCAGCTGCGGGCACTGCTCGATCACATGATCTACTGCTCAGCAATACCGGCATGTCGTAGTTGGGTTCCGACAGGCATGAGCCAAATGTCCGTCTTGGTTGCAGTTATAACACACCACCTGACCACGACCTCTGCCAGCCATGCCACCACGACCACGGCTGCCAAAACCACCTCCACCTGATGCACCACTGTGGTAGCCATATCCATCATTACTCTGTCCCTCATTTTGTACCCGATAGGCATCGTAGGTGCGTTCCCTCATGAGGTCATAACTACGACACTCATCCTCATTATGGCCTACGGACTTACAGAACTTGCAGTAAGGGTTATTGGGGACTTGCACATACCTCTGTAGCAGATAAAAATTCTCAGGTCGATGCTGGCCAGTTGTCCGACAGATCTCACAATATAGAATAGTAGGGTTGAACGGGTTTGGCGCACCAGTATTCAGGTAATTTCTTACCACAGGAGACTGTTCCTTGTTGCGACCCTTTGTTCGACATTGTGTGCACCAAATCTCTTCACAACCGGTTTTTCCTTTCTTCATATCGCGGAGCTCCAGAGCCATCGCTGCCAACTGCGCTTGGATTTGAGCGATACCATAGTTATCTTCGATAGGGGCATTTTCAAGCTTCATCACGATTTCCAGAGCCTCCTGCTGGTCAACAACCTTCTGGTGCATGAGTGGAGTTCTGATATGCGGTAACAACGCTGCAATAAACCATTCCTTGTGCTGCTCAGGTCCAATGGGGAAACTGACTTGGTCTAGCAGAACTTTGAATCTTTGATCAAAGTCCCACACTGATTCTCCACACCTTTGTTGAATCTCTTTCAATTCAGTAATACACTGCGACTCGGATTTTGGCTTCTTAAATTCCTTTATCATTGTTGCTTTTATGTCAGCCAATGCATGGTTCTGAATGCTAGAGAACTTCATGAACCAGGTCAGAGCATGGTCTCTGAAGGAAGTAACCAGCTGCGCTCTTTTGGTAGCTTGATCCATAATAGACTTAGCAGTCCACACTGCTTCACATAAAAACCAGAACTGCTATGGATCCTCGGATCCAGTTCCTTTGAAAACAGGTAGCTTAATGTCATCATGCATGTGGGCCATAGTGGATATAAGGGGGGATGGAGGGGGACTAGAAGTAGGTGGGGGGGGACTTACTGGGGTAGACTGACCTACGACAGGAATACTTGGGCTAGGGTGACTTTCAGACTGCGACGGGTTCTCAGGGATAATAGGTCTTCGCTGCGAAGTTACCTGAGGGTTTCCAATAGAAGGGGTTTCTTCAGGTTCTGAATCGATGGGACTTACAGGGGAATACTCGGTATGCTGACCCTGGGCATAGGATCCAAAATCTCTCTTGTACCTTTTTCCACTTCGCAGCAAACCACTTTTGCTCTTTAAAGGTATTGTCGCTTGCAAACATAGGTTAGTAATACTAAATCTAACAGTCTGATTCAATTAGCAATATACCTTTTTCAGCCAATAGTATTTTGATTCGTAAACTAAATGAATTCAAAAACTTACCCCTTGGGCCTTTGAAAAACTGCCGCTCGGCTTCACTAAAGGAGGTACTCGTGTCGATGGCGAACTCCGTCACAAATGCTTCAAGGGTTCGCATTGTCTAGAAATCAACAGCGCGGGATATCTCGTTGTTCACCCTTTTTAGTATATTAATTCTTGCGGGGGTCCAAGCAGGAAACTGACGTGCTTGGAAGTTCGTCCTTCGCTCTGCTAACCTGGATACCCACTGGTGCAACTCTATGTGGATACTACCAAAGAAAATTTCATAAATGTCACAAAAAACATACCTTTGTAAAAATTCGTTTGTACTACGACGCGAATCTTTTGTTCTCATGCTCAGAAAATTTCAGATAAGTCTCATCAAGCCAATCACTGATTTCCTTCACAGAGGGCCTCCAGAACATAGCCCTCGAGGTACGACGTAAACCCCTCTTGAGCAGATACTGAGTTCAACCAGCAACGGAACCAATTTGTTGGGCAATAGGGCAGACCCGGGTTTTATACCTTTAACTTCACACCAACAAAAGACCCACAGTGTTGGCCCTTTCGGCAACAACCTGAAAACAGGTTGCAGTCTCACCCGAAACAGCTATGGGGTGCCGCAGAACCAGATTTCTGCAAGCAAAAGAGGGATATTACTGTACCTTTTAACTTTTAACAGATTATAAATATAAATCACAGAGCTTAGCATTCACTTGTTTAACTTCACAGTTAGATAAACAAACAGTGCCTTGCGCAACCCTTTACTGGGAATTCACAGTGAATTTATTGTCTAGCAGTGATCTCTACTTATCAGATATATAGATATAAATGCATGAAAGAACACAACATAAACAACACACAGAACCACGACACAAGATATAACGTGGTTCACCCCCAGTGTAGGGGTTACGTCCACAGAACTGTGTTTTATTCAATCTCTCTACAAAAACCACAGTTCTGATCTGTGCACTCAGCTGCAGATCCCTTCAGTCCTCAAAGCCGCGCACATAGTTGCAGGCCTCTACGCACACAGGTGCATATTTCCTTATCACCCAAAACCCTCTGCGCACACAGCTGCAGAGGTCGTCCATGCACACAGCTGGGACTTAATTTTTTCTGACAAAATTAGCCTTAGCTTCGCATCAATTCCTTTTACACAAAAATCCTAACCTTACTTACTTACAAGAGTGCCTATTTAAACAGCGCATTGTTACAAAACCATGTACTTAAACCATGGGCACCCCGAACCCTAAACCCTGGATTTAAACCATGGGTTTATTACAACATAAGGTTTTTGACTCTGCCCCGACACCCCTAAGACTATTTTGAGCCGTAACTCCGCTTACAAACTCCCAAAACCTGCAAAGCTATCCACCTTAAGGACCATTAGGGTGCACGCCCCAACACTTGTACATGTCCCCAAAGCTAGGACCATTTCTGTGTGGGAACAATCCTATTCGCCATTTAAATGGGGTTTTGATTTGGTTTCTTTTGATGAATGTGCATGGCACCAAAGAAAAAGGACTTAGACGAGTTAAATTCAAATTACATGCATCATATTATCCCATCTTTCTCAAATCCATTTGAATTAGTGTGCTGTGATCCTGAGGTAGAAGATATAAAAAAGGTGGCATTTCTGAGATTTTTCTAGTTGCTGGTTTCTATCCATGACAAAGTACTTAATAGGCTGAACTTGTACATGCCCCCAAAGCTAGGACCATTTCTATGTGGGAACAATCCTATTCGCCCATTTAAATGGGGTTTTGATTTGGTTGCTTTTGATGAATGTACTTGATTTGTGTCTTTATTTGATGCTCAAGTATCTAAGGTTTTAATATACAGGTTTGATGAATCATTCTGGAATATAGATTGGACAGGTTTGATGAATCATTTTCAAACAGACCCAAAGCTACACAGAATACATAATTAGTGGCTGTTGTGACAGAAAATACTTCAAAGTTCAAACTATGCCCATATTTGGAGTTTAGTTTGTTTATTTCCACTAAACTTGCGCAAATCTGTTGCAGCATGGGACCAGGATGCTTAGACTTGCTAGATCTACTTAGAATTGGACCAGATTTGGACTTAACTCTGCTTGGGATCAGGGACAGCCCTAAATTCACTCAAGATCTGCCCAGAATGTGGAGAAATTAAGATCTTTATTGTTGTTCTTTACTTGCAAATTGACTAGACTTCTTGTTTCTAGTTGATGCTACATCATGGCTGCCACTACAAGGAAGATGCCCAAATTATACCCAGGACCAATCTTGTTGTTGTTTGGAGGGTTGATACATGGTTAAAACATACCCAGAACTGTCTAGAATGTGCAGAAATGCTAGGAAACAACCCAACATGGAGTGCTGCTACAAGAATTAGGTTGCTTGCTTTCCATAATTCAAAATAAATAGGTTTTACTTATGTTTCCTTCCACAAACGTGTTCCCAATGTGCCCAGATTTACCCAAATATGCTTCTTAGTGCTTTCCAAGGGCCATAACAGCGCTAATTGCTGCTAATTGAAGACTGGAGTATGCCCATAATTTAAGACAAATAGGCCATGTCTCACAAAACTGCCTAGATCTAATGAATGTTTCCATTGCTGAACTATTCTGCTTCAAACAAGGCCCTAGTTCAAGGTCAAACAATCAACATATTCCATGAAGCATTATCACTAGGGCATCATCTTCTAGGATCTAGCACTTACGACCAAATCATTCAATCTCCATCACATACACTCCCCGGATGAGATTGTGATGAAGGTGGTCACCCATGCAAAATGGGGCGTAACACCTCTTATTAAACTTGTCATAATTGAAAGATAGTCCAAGCTGCGAAAATCCTTGTGTGATACAGATTGAGCTTGGGGATCATGAAAAACATGCTTGTCATGATTCCATAAAAGATATTGTCCCAAAAAATGCATCATGGAGGGGTGTCCCAGAAGCTGCAGTTACAAAGATCACTTCCATGAATAGACAAGTGATGAACATCTCTGTGGTAATGCGCATTCTTGTCATAAGAAATGTGAAGCGGATGGCATTCATGAAGATATTGTCCCAAAAAATGCATCATGGAGGGGTGTCCCAGGAGCTACAATTACAAGGATCACTCCCATGAATCGACAAGTGATGAACATCTCTATGGTAATGAGCATTATTGTCATAAGAAATGTGAAGCAGATGGGATTTGTGAAATTTTCACTAAACTTGTACAACATACAAGCTCATTTCATAGCACGTCTCTGAACAAAATGGTCTGCAAAAGGATTATTGCATTACCATTCCACCTTTTAAAAGATGTTGTGCATTATTGTAAGGTTAGGTGTCAAGCTTGTGGGTATTTTTGTTAACGACCCATCAATCATTCTATTTTACATAATATAACTCATGGGAACATGAAGAGTGTTAATTTTGCATCAGATTAGGAATTTTGATATCCATTGCCCGAAATATACTCTGGGGGAATCTTGTTGATTTTTCATGTGCAACATTGAGAGCCATTCTCTTGTTGAATGGAGACATTTGGTCAAGGACCAGGATGTGGAACCGGTATTGCATTGGGGGAACTCATCCTTGTGTAGAGTATCCATTCTGTTGAATTGATACATCTGGTCACGGACTACGATGTGGAACTAGTCTTGCATTGGGGGAACTCATCCTTGTGCTGAGTAGCTATTCTTCTGAATGGGACATCTGGTCAAGGACCAGGATGTGGAACCAGTCCAACACTAGGGGAACTCAACCTTGAGTTGAGTAGCCATTCTCTTGAATGGAGACATCTGGTCATGGGCCAAGATGTGGAACCAATCCAGCACTGGGTGAACTCAATTGAACTGAGTGGCCATTCTTTGAATGGAGGTACCTGATGAACCAGTCCAGGATTGGGGGACTCGGCCAATGGCTGAGGGCCATTCTCCAGGAGAATGGAGGGGCTTGGTTAGTTGCTAAGTATTTGACCTTGAAGTCAAATGATGCAGCCTAGAGCTGAGGCACCTAGTCAGTTACCAAGACATCATTGTAAGCCCTATACCAAGTCTGGGCATGTGAGGCACTCCTTCCCTCGATCTGTGGGCTTTGTAATCTTCTCCATGGATTAGTTACCCCTAGTTAAGACACCTAGTACCCGATCTTGGTGACACAAGGAGTTTGAGATAAAAGCATTAGTAATTCTCTCCATTTATGATGATGTACTTTGAGTGGGTTTGAAGGACACCCTATGACCATTTGTTTTGACCACAGGGCACTTGGAAAAGGTTAAAAGGTAAAATTCAAAAATACATAAGGACCTTTGTACCACCAAGGAGTCAAAGTGAAAGTACAAAAAGACCTCCATAACCACTAAAGGTGAAAGACAAAAAGACAAAAGAATAAAATATTATTATTGTCTTTTTGAGTTTTGGCCCACTTCCAGGTAATTCAAAGGCTATAAAAGAATATCAACTCAATTAATTTGACACACTTGCTTATCATCATTCAGCTGCTCCTAGATATTTGCTCTAGAGGAGAGAGAAGGTTCTGGTCTTTTTCGGTTATATGCCCTAGCATGGAGGCTTTCTAGCCTTCATCAGCAACTAACTACAGTCAAACACTAAGCAAATAGGGCATCATTGTAGATACCCAAATCTGCTAGGGTATCTTCTTCACTTCTTCACGTGCTAGGGAACTCCCATAAACCCTCACGACAGCAACAACAAGGTCACAGGTAGCTCTTATACATCCTCGGGTAGTCTCCATGCAAGCTCGGTCATGCCCTAAACCTACAGACAGGTCTTGGGCAGAACTTCAGGCATCCTTATAGCTACCTTTGGGCACATTTGGGCAGCCACCCAGAATCCCAGGCAGGCTCAAGCTGAAGGCTGAGATCACGGAGCAAGCTCCGAGCAGCAAACAGTTGTTTCGGGAATCAGAAAAGAGTCTGGGAAGCTCTATTCTGCTCACGGGAAGTCAACAGGAAAACTCGAGCAACCCTAACTTTTCACAGGCAACCTATAAAAAGTCTCGGGTAGCTGTACATAGGTTTGGGTCGGGTATCTCCATCTTCGGGCGGTTGTGTTTTAGGTAAAAATAGATTCTACATTGTACTTTTTTGTTGTAGCATTGATGATTTGAGCTGCATTACCTTCATGCAGCTTATTTTAAGATTGATGGTTTGATATTTATCTCTTACATTGTCTCTTTCTTGCATGTGACAGGAAATGACGCTGGAATTTGAGCAAGCTAGGCCTAGGAGCTATCTCTTCACATAGATAGTTTCCTAACATTAAATGATAAATAACTAATTTGACAACACTTTTGCTAAGCAAAAATGGGCTCATTTAAGTACATGAAACCATGTTGATGTTTAGCACGAATATCTTGACAATTTTTTATGGTTTGTTTATTGCTTTTGTTTGAAGCATTTTGTCGATTTTTGAAGTTTGTGTGTATTTTGGTTAAATATTGTGTTAAGTCCTTTGAATGCTTGTAGTTCTCATTTGATGCTTGATTTAATCATTTTTTGTAGCTTGAATCAAGGTTGGTTTTAGGGTTTGAGAAAAGATTATTTTATTAACTTTTAGTTGCATGAATTAATTGTCTTCTGTTTTTTGATTCTTTTACGTTGATTGTAAATTTTCTTTGCAAATACTTGTTATTCAAAAAATAAAGAGCTCTACATAGCTAAGCGAAGAAAAAAATAGTCTATGCACTAGGTTCCTATGCATTGATCGTAGGATACCTATTGTCACAAGACTAACATTCATCTAATGCAATAATCAATTGGCATAATTACAATGCATACTCGTATTAGCCTCCATGACCATAATTGGCTAGTGGAGGCCAAGATCGAGCATAATGTATGATTCTATCAGTTTATCAGTTTGTCAAGATTCAGGTCCCCACATGTCCATGGGACCATTAAGGGATGAGATAACAAGTGGAGTCCCCACTTGCCCTGAATCTAGTCAGTGTAGTTGTGTTTCACTGACACCTTCCAGTTGTTACTTATGAGTCTACATGTTCTATTGATCATGATGTGATTCATGTTATTTGACTAATGTTGTTGTTCCTCTATTTTGACAATATTCTATAAATCAGTGAAAGATTCGCCAGTTTTTACAATTTTTTATCATGAACTTAAATATTCGCCAAGATTTTACAATATCTTATAACTTAGTGAAAGATTCGCCAAGATTTTACAACATTATATAATAAAATGAAAGAATCGCCAGGATTTTACAACATTGTATAATAAAATGAAAGATTCACCAAATTTTTTATATATACATATTATATTATTGATAAAATCGCCTTCAAATTTTCCTATATATTGGAGAGATTCGTCCATTTTTTATACATATAAATCTAGGGGGGTTCTTAAAATCATCCCTGGAGAATTCGAGACTCTTTCTTAAGCATTGGACGCCTTTATTGATCCTCGTTTTGAGAGGTATGACTCTATACCCATATGGGTAAAATTTCTCAATCTGCCTTTCAAGTTCTAGTCTGTGGATTTTTTTAAGATGATTGGTAATGCACTTGGGACATTTCGTGAGGCTGACTTGTCTTTCTCAGAAACTGGTATTTGCTATCTAGGGAAAGTGTTGGTCCTTTTAGATATGTGTAATGGTCTTGCTGAAGACATTGTCATTAAGAAATGTGAGATAGTATTTACACAGCCTTTAGATTATGTAGGGTTGCCCTTTCTATGCAATCGTTGTCACTGTTATGGTCATCTTCTAGCCCATTGTCATTTACCTTTTTTGAAAAAACAGTTGTTCACTACTCCCAAGTCCAAATTTTTTTGGCAAGTCAAGAAATATGAAGTTCCTATTGATTTAGCCTTCCATTTAGCTGATCAAGAGGGTAATTCGCCTTTGAAAACTGATCTTTGTGTTGAAACTTTTGAACCTAATGCCGAGGTGATCTGTGATTCGACACTTAAACCTTTGAGTCTGGCTTCCTTGGTAGATTTTGAGGAGAGTACCTTACTAAGTAAATATATGGAGGCAAGAGTGGAACATTTGGATAAATTTATTTTGAGAGATTCTAGCCTTAAGGATTTAAGGTTTATCTCCCCTATTAAAGTTTTTAAAGGAACTGGTTCTGGTTACTTCCTCAGATCTAGTTCTAAGGTTTTGATGGATTCCGTCTCATCTGTTGGTTTTAGGAGATTATTGACTCCTACAAAATTTGTTGAGCCTGTGATGGGTATTGATATTTCTAATGTTTCTGGGGCACTTAGAGAAGTGGATGCCCGTTGTAGGGTTTCTTTATGATAGTGATGACTCTTAATTGTAGAGGTTTAGCTAGTAAACCTAAAAAACTAGCTATTTGTAGGCTGGTGTCTGATCAATCTATTGATGTTCTGCTTTTTACAAGAAACTATGGGTGATGGGGTTCTGTTTGCTGGTAATATGGAATTATTACTGCCTGGATGGACTTTTTGTTCTGTGGATGCTAAAGGAAAATCGGGGGGCTTGCTTGTGGGTTGGAGAAAACATTTTTTACTTTTCTTGAATTCTTGGGCAATGGATTCGGGATTATATGTAGCTCTCTATTCGACTGAACTTCAAATGGAGATTTGTTTTGTTAATATCTATGGACCTTATGTTGAGAGGGAAGGGTTCTAGAATAATCTCTTGGATTTTATGAGTGCTAATTGTACTAAGATTATCTTTGGTGGGGATCTGAATTTCTCCATGGGATTATCTGAGATTTGGGGAGATAGGGCCAAAAGCGATTGTCTGACTGATTTTTTTGCAAAAATCTTGGATGATCGTGGTCTTGTGGATATAGTGTCGAATTTGATTCTACCCACCTGGACCAATACGAGAGTTGGAAGTGAGAATATTTGTAAACGTCTAGATAGATTGATGATTTCTGTTGATCTTTTGGAATTTGAGCTCTGCTTTCGTCAATGGGTGGGGTGTGGGAGGGACTCTGATCATCATCCTGTTTTTTAACAAATTTTGGGTCATGATAAGAAATTACATACTCCTTTCAAGTTTAATTCACATTGGCTGGATCATGAGGATTTAGTCATTTTATTTGAAAAACACCTGGAAGGTGTAGGATGAGAATTCTGAAATGTCTTATGCTTCTCAATTTTCTGCTTATCTTAAAAAGATTAAAAATGTATCTATTTGTTGGTCTATTAAGAGGAAAGAACAAGATACTAAAGATTTAGTAGAGATCGAGATTTTATTAGATGATGCAGATACCAAATTAGGTTTTGGTTATTCTACTGATGAGGATAAGGCTTCTCTGTATGTGCTGGAATCTAGAAGGAGAAAGATTTTGTTAGATAGAGAAAATGAAGCCAGACAAAAGATCAGGGCTATCTGGATGCTTTGTGGTGATGATAATACCCCATTCTTCCATAAATTTGCTAATCACAGTGTTTGTGCCAGAAATTGTTCCTAAGGCTAGGGGAACAAACCAACACAATCTCAAGAGAAAAACTCAATTCAAACTAGGGTTTAGGGTTTTGTTTATGTGTTTTTGGTTGTAAGCTTCAAGATCATGCAGGGAATACATTCAGAGTAAAAGCAACAACTAAATAACAGACATACACTGATGAAGAAGGCCAATATATCACAAACATCCAACAAAGACACTATGCTGTGGTTCATACATTAAAAGATAAGCATTACCAGAAAAAGACATCAACTAGCAATGAAATTACCATTTAAGAAGCAAAACATGCTCAATAACAAAGCCAACATAGACCAAATGAAGGGTAAAGAGTCATATATTCATAGTTTCATCAGTAAATGTATATAAGAGTACAGTACCAGTTCTCTGAACAAGTCTGATAGTACAGGCAGCTAGCAGACCTCCTGATGCTCCAAAAGCAGAACCTTTACAATGACTTCCTAACTCATTTAAATAAGAAAGTTCTCCCAAAATCAGTTAGGT
>LPNX010492050.1:32898-54926 GCA_001517045.1 Pseudotsuga menziesii
ATTTTACATGCATTTATACTATCTTTTCCTTCAACGATAGAGTTTATGAACATTTTCATGAAAATTAGTGCTAGAGAATTCTCTCATTATTTGTAGTTGTATGTGCATATTTTACCCATAAGAGGGATTGTAATGTCCCCAAAAATTGAAAAAAAAAATTATAGGCTAGTGAAAACTACCCCAAAGGGGATCATTATTACTCGCATGGAATTACATGTGGTACTTACACTTTCGATCTCTTCAGAAACTGCCCATATTGTCTTGTTAATCTCTTATCCATTCAATGATTATTAGTCTGTTTACTTCTTATGTATTAATTATGTTATTTAAACTATTTATACATCTTAGTTATTACTATCGGTGAATTAATCAATTGTATAGATCATTGTTTTACTCCTGCACATGTGTACTTTGCTTATTTAATAAAAATTAACTTAACTTTGTTGATGGGAACAAAGTGGTGGAGTGGCGGGACTCGTTCTCCCATGATGATCTGAGAGGTAAGGTCATTCTTCATTATGCAAACTTACTTAGTTCATTCGAACTAAGGCACCTTATTTATTTACTTACAGGTTACTTTTGCGACATCGGGATTATTTGGTTACTTGAAGCAATTCGGTTCCAAGTTATACTTCCAGTTCTACCTTGCACTTTTATTACTCTTCCATTTTACGACTCAGGTAAGCCCTATGTTCGTTAATTATATTTCTTAGTTAATTAACTACATGCTGTGAATTAACTTATTGTCCTTACCATTATTAATTATCTATCTCTTGGTTAGTTAATCACACTTCTCTTGTTTCTATTTTGCAGGTCTGCCTTGGTTACGAGTTTGGAAACTTATGCATGTTATTCCTAGCGAGGGCATCATGGCATACTACATTTTCCTTCCTAGATACTACAAAACCTAGACTAAAGACTTATGTACAAACGCTACCTATATGAACTAGGAAAGGGCATGTACCAACACATTACTTTGATGCTAGGGGGATAAAATGTAAACACTATACAATAGTGTTAAGTCTGCGCACACTTTAGAGTTGAAAGACTATGGTATAAATACCATGTCATTGGTAATATTTCTGTGTTGGCATTAGAAGGTGGTGAAACTATAGGATATAGTGTGCACGACGATATAATAGGGTTTATCTTAAGACTTGGTTGAATGTATTACAATGATGATTCATAAACTATGGTGAGGGTTCATGAATGTGTTAATGGCCATTAGCTGGTTCCATTAATGCCATCGGGGTTTGTGAAAACCTTTGGCAAAGGATTTGGGCATTCGTTGTTTGTGCATTATGTGGTTTAATAGTTGAAGTCGTATTGCAAAAATATTGGACGAAATCAAAATAGGGATATTTGAGGAATTTAAGAAGTCAATGTCCGAAGATCAGTAGATTACTGAATTAAAAGAAATTAAACAATTCCTCAATGAAACGATTTGGGATTTTGATCAGCGATTTAAGGCATTGATGGCTCGAGTCAATTTTCAATTGAGCAACATTCAGCATAAAGAATGGTTTATCACGGTGCTTGTCCCTCATATCTGACAACCATTAATGCAGCAAAAGATTGCGATGCAGAGTGAGGCTCTAGAGACCACGATGAAATTGGAGGCATCACCAATCACCAGTAGGGGAAACCACCATTGGAATGAATCAGATTTAGGCGTAGTTGGCCAATTTGATGCTGCAATTGCAAGACATCAAAAAGGTTAAGGAAGATCACAATGATCTTTGGTGCACCCATTTCCATGCAAGCGGGCATATCAAGGATACTTGCCCGACGTTTCAGAACTATTTGCTGTCAGGAGCCCCAAATCCGTTGAGTGGTGCTGCTGCACCATAGTGTCACATCAGTTAGGTCTATGTGCATTGACATGAGAACTATGATTGTATGTAGAAGATGGTTACCAAAGCAAAAATTTTGTACTGTACCTTTTTTCGGTCAGGTGGACATGACGACAAAAACTGTTGCGCATATGATTTGCTCTAGGAAAGGACGTATGATTCATACTTTGTGAAAGGGGAGGACCCCCAGACAATGCAAGCATATCCATAAGTAGCACAGCTAGCAACACAGGTACCATATAATCCACCGCCTCTATTGCAGTTTTCCCTTGCGCAACCACAACAACAATTTATAGCACAGCCGCAGTTTCCACCACAGCCACAAATGGTGGCACAACCACAGTATAACCAGGAACTGTGACCACAATATAGTTAGCCATAATATGTTCAAGCTACACAATATGTTCAGCAGTAACCTAACCCTCCACAGTAACAAATGGCCCAACTGCAGTTTCAGCAAGAAGGAGTCCGAGGAGGATTCTGTGGAGGGTTCAAGGGTTGAGGAGGATAATTTGGCCACGGAGGGGGACCAGGTCATGAATCAAACTAGTTCTACACTTGTGGGGTATTTGGGCATTACCAGAGGGATTTCCCTCATGTGCAGTGCACATACTGTGCATCCAGCGATCATAATGTTGAAATTTTCCCTCAGTTGATTGCAAAATTCCAAGCAGGACAAATTCCTCAGTTACAGAATATGCAGAGTCAGAATCCACCTGCATTCCAAGTACAAAACCAACTGATAATGCAGAACTAGGTCCTTCCATAGAATCAGATTTAGAACCCACCACAGACACATAACCAATCGATGAATCAACCATTGCATCAGAACCCACCTTTGAAATTAAACTAGCGATCGACAGTTGCCACTATTCAGGCCGAGACATAGATGAAGGATGTCGACGTGGGGATCGTCACTCGCGTTGGTGCGACAAATGGAGATGATGGATCACAGCTATAATTTCAGTTTGCTGGTAAGAAGAAGTTTGCATTTGATATTGAGATAGAGAAAGATACCTTGTTTGATGTAAAGGATGTAATCGGGAGAAATCCAGATAAGTTACCAATCATTGATTTGCCTTCCACTTTCGACCTCTGTATAGAAGCAGGAACATCATGGAAGTATGGCACTCTACACAATTTCTTTGAGAGTTGTCTATCGCTGGCAAGGGACTTGGACACCCTTGTTGAGCTTGAGACATTATTGCACCTCCCAGATAAGACAATGAAGGATTTCGCTATGAATTCCTTGCAAAAGAGGAAGAACGACAAGGAGATGAGGATGAATGTCCATATTGGATATTATGAGGTTGACTCAGTCATTTTGGACCTTGGCTTAGATGTAAACATCTTGATGAAGCAAACTTGGTAATTGATGGGAAAGCCAACATTGGGATGGTCGTTGTTACAGCTGCATTAAGCAAACTAGGCGAAGGTGAACCCCATTGGCCATGCTTCAAATTTGGTTGTTGACATTTAAGGTATGAAAAAACATGTTGACTTTGATGTGATAGAAGCTATAGAAGATGGTGGTTTTTATCCCATGCTGTTAGGAATTGGATGGGATAATGATAGCATGGCCATTATCAACTTCAAAAAACGTGTTTTGACATTTGAAAACCAGGATGTTAGGGTCATTGCTCCTATGGACCCTTAGGAATGGCGACGATATATTGATCCAGTAAAGGATGAAGTTAGGAGAAGTTGGGATTATGCTTATAACATCTTCGAGGACTGAATTGTTGATGTGTTTGTAACTTCAGAATGTATTCATCTGTATATCTTATGTATTGTACCCTGATGGTTATTCCGGGAAGTATCTGTAGTGTATTTGAGTCATGCCATGCCCCGATGTTCCATTGGGAGATTCTATAATGTAAACAAGTCATGTAAATTCATTGACGGTAACCCTCCTATTGATCAAGGGTTAAAGTCCCCATAGTTGTAGTGCCCTAGGTTTATTAGACTATCCTAGAGAAGTCGGCCCTAGGTGAGTTATTGTAAGTCCGGGCAATAGTCCCCACCATTGTGTTAAGGTTAACCCTCCTTGTTGATTGGAGAGGAAAAGCCCCAACAGTTGTGGGGCACTAGGGTTATTAGACTGTCCTAGAGATGTTGGCTCTAGTAAAGTAATTGTTAAGTTAGGCCGACATGATGGAGTGGATATCAAGTGAACGAAAGAATCTAAATAGAGAGTGAGCCTCTTTATTTATTACATACACACTCACTCACTGGGGTGCATGAGTGAGAGAGAAGAAGATGGGATCAAAGAGAGAGACTACTTCTGTCAGGAAATCACCTTTATGTTTTCAACTTATGTTTTCAACTCAAAATGGGCCTCCTAAAAAGAATTAATAAAATAATATTTATTAATTTTGAAGGAAGAAAAGAAAAAAACTACTTTTTTTGTTTGTATTTTCGACATATCTCCCTGTGTTTTTACTCAAATTTCGATTGGGAGAGATTTTCGGATGCGGAAGTAAATTCTGCATCCAACGAGTACCCACTCGGCATACTTTTGACAGACCCCGCTACCCCAAAAACAAGAAATACTTGAAAAAACGTAATGATCATCTTTACGTTTTTTCAAGTATTTCTTGTTTTTGGGGTAGAAGGGTCCGTGAAAAGTATGTCGAGCGAGTACTCGTTGGATGCAAAATTTACTTCCGCATCCAACAAGCTCTCTCAATCGAAATTTGAGTAAAAACACAGGGAGATATGTCGAAAATACAAACAAAAAAAGTAGTTTTTTTATGATACCTATCCCCAAATTTATATTAAAAAAGTGTTTAAGACCTATACGGTATTTCAAATTTAAAGCAATTTCATTAGCTAACACATGATGACATGGAATTTGAATCAAAGTTAAAAGGCCCATTTTGAGTTGAAATTTCCTCTAATGATTGTCTCTTGTGTTTGATTGTTGCGCTTGTTATTTTCTCAGTTAAAGATCCTAATATAATGCTAGCTTGAATGATAAAAATCTAACATATATCCATCCTACAATTGATGGTGAATTTCGATGGGAAAGAGCAAGTTCTACATCATTTGATTCTAAATATGCTCTAGAAAATTGGTAGAATCAATTGCATGAAATATCATTTAGAAAATATGATTTGATTACATAGTCTCTTCAACATGTTGCGACTAAGACAGTTGAGTTACCTATTTATGAAGGATTGCTGGGGCTATCAGAATTCTTTCAGGTGTTTGAAGAGAAGGTGTTTGAACCGCAAAGGATATTGGCTCTTGATGTAGCACTAAAGGCTACTCTGGCTCGATGGTGGGCGACACACAAGCAGACGATCCATGACTGGGAGCAGAGTCGTAGGTTGATGGCGGTCTACTTTGCCAATGTGGAGGTCTATCATGCTGGGATATATGACGGATGAAATGACCCTACCATTCATTTGATCGAGTGTCAAACATTATGGACATCATGACCCATAGATGAGTGGGTTCACGCTTTTGTTCATACTCTAGAAGAGATGCCAAGATCATGGTATATGGAAACAGAATTGCGTAGAACCATTACCACTTGAAAGGAGTTGTCATTTTTTTTTGTGCAAACATTTAGCTTCCAGGATGCAAACCCTGAGGTATGTAATTCTTTACACATTATCCATGATTTAGTATTAAAATTCATCCCTGTTTCATACCCTGTTGATCCTCATGCAAATTTCTCCATCCAATCCATGATGACGTGCTACAACTTGTCTAGGGAACCTGAAGATGATGACGAGCTGTGGAATGTTAATATTCCAGAGTCTGAAGGAAGTCATGGTGTTGTAGCTCCTGACATACTGATGGACTCGATGAATCAGCCACTGAGGATCCAGAAAGTTAACATTAGGTTGACAGAAAAATCCAAAATTTGATAATGTTGAATACTATTGGGGCGAAGAGACGATGGCCAAAATCACATATCTACTGCATGAAGTCTAGGACCTTTTCCCAACGTGATTTTCAGAGATGAAGGGGATACTCGGTGACTTAGGGGAAATGAATATTCCACTCAATCCAGATGCGAAACCAGTATGCTAAAGGCCATATAAACTGAATCCGTGATACAAGGATAGCATGAAGGCTGAGACCGATAGGATGCTCAAGGCTGGGATCATTGAACCTGTAGTAGAACCAGAGTGGATAATCCTGATGGTTGTCCAAGATAAGAAGACTGGTGAAATATGCATTTGTAATGATCTGAGAAATTTGAATGATGCAGGTGTACACAATCCATTCCCAACTCCTTTTACAGATGTAGTCCTGGAAGGTGTAGGCGGCCAGGAGGTATATTCCTTCACAGATGGATTTTCAGGATACCACTAGATCCATATTTCAAAGGAGGATCTCCACAAGACTACATTTGTCACCGATTGGGGTTGTTTCAAATATACCATTATGCCATTTGGGCTGAAGAATGCACCCATTGTATTCTCTCGCGTAGTTGTCGGTGTATTTAAAGATTTTCTTCAAAAATTCCTGCAGGTATATATGGATGACTGGACTGTCTTTGGCTTGGTTAAATACCATCTAGATAATCTGTGATTGATGCTAGAATGGTGTAGACAAAATCAGATTGCATTAAATTCAAAAAAATGTATTTTATGTGCACCCTTTCGCATGCTAGTTGGGCACATCGTATGCAAGGAAGGTCTATTGATAGATTCGATGAAGATTGCTTTGATCCTCAGTTTACCACTACTAATGAATGCAAAGATTCTCTGAGAAACACTAGGACATATGGGATACTATCACAAGTTTATCATAGGATAGGTTGCGATTACTGCTCCAATGGAAAAGCTGTTAAAGAAAGACACTGCCTTTGAATGGACTCCAGAATGTCAAGGAAGCTTCAACACCCTAAAGGCCAAGATGGCCTCTGCACCAATACTAGTTTTCCCTTATTGGAATAAAGAATTCCATGTGAATGGTGATGCCTCCTCTACTGTGCTGGGTGTTGTTCTTGTGAAGCCAGGTGAAGGAGACTTGGATCATCCAACAACATATGCCAGTAGAAAGTTATCATTTGCTGAACAAAATTATACCACGACCGAAAGGGAAGTCCTGGCGATGGTTTATGCTCTACAAAATTTCAGGCACTATTTGTTGGGATGTCATTTCAAGATGTTCACTGATCATTTTTCTTTACAATACCTAGTCAATAATCCTGTGTTGGGGGGGGGATAATCTATAGGTGGTTTCTTTTATTCCAAGAGTTTAATTTTTAAATAGTGGTAAAGCTGGGATGGTTGAATGTTGGTCTGGATCATCTGTCGCATATTGTGAATGGTGAAGAACGAACCAATATTGATGATGACTTTCCCAATGTGCAATTGTTTCAAGTCGATGTCATAGATGATCACTATGTGCCAATTATTCATTTTCTGTCTACTGGTGTTTCCCCTGCAGACATGTCGAATAGATAAAAGAAGTAGTTGGTCCTCAAAACGTCTGATTTTCAATTGATTGCTAGACAGTTATATAAACTTGGATCATATGAAATATTGCAACGATGTGTCTTACCACATGAGCAGGGTCCCATTCTATAAGAAGCACATGCAGGGATTGCGGGGGGTCACTATGGAGGTCGCGCTACTGCACGAAAAGTATTGTGTGTTGGGATATGGTGGCCCATGTTGCATAATGATGCTGCAGATTATGCAAGGAGCTATGATGTCTGTCAACGAGTTGGTAAACCATCGTGGAGGGATGAGATGCCGCTGGTGTCGTAGATGACTGTGTAACCGTTTGATAAATGGGCTGGAAAATTTGTGGGTCTTATCAATCCGCCAGGTAAGCGCACTGGTGCCTGCTATATTATTACTACAATTGACTACTTGACTCAGTGGGAGGAAGCTGCACCAGTCATTGATTGTACTGCTGTGACAACAAAATAGTTTATTTTTTAGAATATTGTGACACAATTTGGGTGTCCTAGAATCCTGATGAGTAACCAGGGCAGTCACTTTGTCCACCAGAAGGTAAAAGCGCTGACTGAGGAGCTTCAAATACAACATAAGAGGAGTACACCATACCACCAACAAGCAAATGGTCTTGTTGAGGCCTTCAACAAAATTTTGGAGACAACACTGACCTCCATTGAAGAAATTTCCACTCAATTCAGCACCATGGAGCAAGAGGCAAAAACTATTTTGAAGGAGACCATGCAGTTTTGGCAAAGTATTGTTCAAGATGATCAACTTGATCAATTGACTACGCAGGTGCAAGAGGTAGAGGGCCACCTGACAACTCTAAATATGTCGTTGAATGCCATGTCATTGATTGTGTAGATCACCTGGGCCATAGAATTGAAGGATATACACGAGGGAGCTGCCCAAGCACAAGAATGCCAACAAAAGCACTGTGAGCAGCTCGATGAATTCCAAGAACTCAGTGGCCAGTTGGCTGTTACGGCCATCACCACGCTCCAGGTTGTTCAAGAGAATCTATAGATGGTCGACATCAAGGCTAGTGAGGAGCACCTCATCCAACAAACTTTGACTAACTACCAGAGTATCGCCAGTAAAGTCCAGCTACAGGTTCAGGAAATTGCGCAGTAATTGCATGTGCCTCTCCCAAAGACTGCGATATTTTAGTTGGCATTGTAATATGTAATTTGTTATTTAAAAAGATATGGCTATAACGTCTAGGGTTATGGAAAACCCACGATATTGTTTTGGTTACTACAATGTAACTTTGTGATTATTACTATGTGATTAGATTTGGAAACTTGGCCATGGCCGATGTGACTGGGTATACGGCCTTCAAGATTTGGGCCTGGAAGATACCAAATTGTAAAACATTTTATATGTAATAATAGAAGGGATACTATGTATTAATCTATGAATTTTGTTATAAGTTTTGATTATAGTAATGATTTATGTTAAGGTTATTATTATGTTGGCCTTGGGTCACAGACATCCATGGGATTCAATGTCGCGACTTGTGCTTGCATAAGATAGGGTTTTCTTCTTAAGAGGAACGATTCCTTATTTAAATAAGAACTATAGAGATGTTTTTAATGTGGAGTTTAATTTTGCTTATGAATTATATTTCTAACCCATAAGGGTCGATACCACAACCTTTGTTTATTAATACAAAGTTATATCAATTGTTTACTTGGTAAAATTATAGGTGGATGTTTATGATGAATATTATATAGGACTTTTAAATATATAATGCATGTGATTTATGGTATTTTATTATAGATGTTAAGAGTATAGGTTTTATGGAATAGTCTTGATAAGGACCACATGGATGGTCATGATATCCCTCTGATTAATTATAATGTTTGTTTCCAGTTATGTAAAGTATTTTTTTTAATGATTATGTGAAACAGACCTTGGAAGGTCTTTAATAATTTGATTAGCTTGTTTATTATATGAAATCTGTTCTTCGTAGATATAGTTTATAATATATACTTGTTATTAGTTAGCATAATTAATATTTTAGTTAATTACTACCGAACTAGTTTCTTTAAAGCTTAGGGCAAGCCTCTGCTGACAAATGGAATATGTCAGCAGGGTATTAAATATAGAGAACAAAGTATAAACATAATACTAAGATCAAAACCTAGTTAATACAAGAACATTTATGAAAGATACAAACCCTGAACATAAACAACATATAATAAAGATTCTCCAGCTTATGATTAGTAAATTACAAATACAAACCCTAGCAGATTGTTAACCATAAAACTTAACCATTAGGGTTAGAAATTACATTGCAGCCATTACTTAACATAAACAATAATGAATCTTTAGGAAAGAAATAGAATAGGCCTTCAAGGGTTTCATACTTGAATTTTAAGCTTTGTCAATGGCTACACCTGCACACTTAAATAACCAATATTAACAATTCAATGCAGATCTAACCTTTGTTTGATGACCAAATCACTTGGGAACTACCACGTTCCACCCAACCATGACCCGAAACCGTTCCTGGTTTAAATCCGGATCCCCCTGAGATGGAATCCAACATGCAAGTATCTTAGAGCTCCTAAGGTAGGTTTTCCTAATTGGTAATCAGTTCTGAATCAATCCTATTTTCCTTGTAGGAAAAGTTCTCCAAGAAAACACTTGAGAGAAAAAACAAGCAGAATAATAATTCTCCTAGATAAAAATCAGAACCCCAATCCTTTGCTTGGCTTGAGTCTTTATAGAAAGACTTTTTAGTCAAAGCGGCACTTAAATCAAGAAATCCTTGATTTCTTGATTTAACCCTTTTTTAATTACTGGGGTAATTTTTCCAATACTTAACTTAGGAACTTTTAACTAGTTCCTAGTTAATACTTCATAGCTATTTCACTATTTATTAAACCTTTAATAATAAATAATAATTGGTGGAGCTTCTCTTCTTTCTTTATTCAATTATATAATTAATCATAATTAATTCTTTATACATACTACATATAAAATACATAGTATTATAATACTTGTTATAATTTGTCTTTGGGCATCATGTATTATGATCCCTAGATTTAACGACACTTCTTCATGAAGGTCAAGTAGATAGATGGCTTAGGTCTACTAGGCTAGGCAACTCTAAACATCCTTGCATGTTGGGTTTCCCTCGTATAATGTGGTATTTATTTAGTACTTGATGAGAATACATAAATTTAAAATTTCATTTAATAACTTAAAAATAAGTATGATGAGATCAATATTATTCTCGAGTTGTTTTCACTTGGAGGTGATTTTAATATTTTCAGTAATCCCTAACACTTATGAGATCCCATACTCAACACTTATAATAGGGAGTTACAAACATAGTGCAATTCCAGAGCTCTCGCTCAACACTAAATGCTAAGATGTACTTGTACGATACACCTAGGGATACAATGGCCAAGGATCCGATGGTCCATAGCTTATGCTCAAAATCAACATGGAATGCTCCAGATCTTATGCCCAACATTTCCAATTATATTTTCATGTGTTTAAGAGCTTTATGCTCAACACAAATGTAATTACTCATGTGCTCCGGATCCTCTTGCTCAACACAAAACATCTCATCGATCATGTGCTTCAGGTTCCATGCCCAGCACGAAACATTTCATCAATCATGTGCTTCAGGGTCCACTCCCAACACAACCAACATATATATACATATATATCATCAATAATTGGCTTACGCCCAATATACAAAGCAAATCATCATGTTCATATGCAGTGGGGTCTTTGACCCAATATAAAAATAAAACATCAATATAACTATCATGATCAATAGGCTCATGTCTATAAATGGTAGGTCCAAAATTTGGGATATTATAGGGTTCCACATGCATGTTAAACTGGCTCTTCCTCCAACATTGTAGTCCTATGGAAGGGAATCATGTAGAAGTTTTTGTATATCATTCATCGATGCTGCGATTCTCATCCTAGGGTATGGAATGGAAAGTTCAATTGGTTATTCTACAAGAATACTATTCTCATGTGAAGGCTCAAAGAAATGTAAGATGTATATTCTCAGAAGATGGTATTAGCATATAGTAGTATCGAATTGATGTGTTGATGCATCCTTCTGAAAGAAATATTTTTAGAAAATGGGATCATGGGAAAGTGTTAACATATCCTTCCTCCTACATGCTATTCTCATCGAGGGGTATCTAAGTGAAGTGTCAAATAAATTTTGTTCTAGTATAGAAATACCATATAGTGATAGACTAGGAAAGGGCCATCCAACCTTTCTTTGAGAATTAGTATTCTTATTGAAAGGGGGTCTCATGAAATGGTTGGAAAATACTTCTCAACTATAGAATTGTAGAAAATGGGTTTCCTATGTAGGTGATATCTAACCCTTTCTCTAGTATTTATTTTATTATAGGTGTATCCCAATAAAAATTTATTTTTCCCTTCCTTACCATAGTATTCTCATTGAGGGCCATCCATGGAAAGATTCAGCCAAGTCTTCCTCGAAAATAGAATTCTTCCCGAGAGGGATCATAGTGAATGTTCAACCAACCTTTCCTCAAGCACAATATTATATTTGCATAGGATCTCTTTGAACAGTCAATTCACCTCTATTGTAGAATAATAATCTTGGTGTAGAAGAAATATTCGAATAGTTAGTTGACCTTTCCTTTATATGCATAATTTTTTCATTTTGGGGAACTTAGGAAAAGGTTGGTTGATCCTTCATTGAGGATAGTTTATTTTTCAAGGGGTGTCCTCGAAAAGAAATGAAAAACCTTTCGTTGATCATATAATTCTATTAACAGGAGTATAATTTTAAATGGTTATCATATCCTTCCTTGAATATACTATTATCATTAAACTAATCTGAGGGAAGGGCCAATCAACCCTTTATTTATAATAAAATATAATAAATTTATTTGGATTTATTCAATTGAATGTTAAAGTCCTATTATCATTTAACTTATGATATTTATATTGATTTACGTCCAATTATGTTTATTTTAGAACATTCATTCTATTTTTTCCATGAAATATATTTTATCTATATCATTATTTTAATTAATTTATGAATTATTTAGACTTGTGGTGGTATAATTGTTGTTGTAGTTTGAAAGAAGATTCCTTTTAGAGTGTTGGATTATGAGCACTATGCAGGCCTACTTTTCAACAATTTGTTGAGGGATATCATTTTAAATAAAAAATTGCATACAATGATATAAATCATGGATGTGTCATTGTAAATGTTACTAAAATTAATATCGGATATATTCAAGATGTGCATATGCATTATTAGAAGAAAAATGTGATTTTATTAAATTAGATACATCACATATTTTTAACCATGCTAACTACTATATAAAACATGTTGTTGTGAAAGAGATATAGTTTCGATTCTAATAGTGGATTTAAAATTATTCAACATGAATTTAGGTAATACTTTATTATTAGAAAAGCCATATTTTTTCACATAAATGTTCAAATAAGAAGGATGAAATTTCCATAGTGCTATGAAAATTTTAGATCAATTGGATTTTTTATTTTTATTTTTGTAGAAGAATTAATATGGAAATTGTTAATTTTAAAAATCTTAATAGTAGAATTAGTATATTACTTGAAAGCAATGAATAATCAAAAGCTCAAATATCCATAGATGACACTTAATTTAACCTCGGAAACCCTTTATAAAGTGAGGGAGAAAACCCCAACAAAATATTCCTTGGTGTATTGATAGATAACATAGAATATCTTTACAATGAGAAGATTACAACAACCACCCCTAGTGCAATATTAGAGAGAAATACCAAACATTTTTGGTGCAATATTAGTGAAAGAGAGAATATCCAACAGTATATTCAGCATAAAACCAATACGATGTTTTTTTTCACATGTACAAAATAACAATGCCTTCAAGAGATAATTCACTATAGACATTGATCTCATTAAATATTGTATAAAAAGTGTACAATCCTTCTCATTCTTGGATTATATGTTTGTCTTCTCACTTCAGGGTGAACTCTCCCTTCGATTGGATGTTAGACTACTTAGTTAGGTTGCTAACTCAAGTGTTGTAACTTAAGTACATCGTAACTCAAGTGTTGTCCTTGGTCCAAATCAAGTATCATAACTCAAATGTCATAAGTCAAGTGTTGTAAATCAAGTGTCATGTTTTATTTTAACTCAAGTGTCGTCATATAAACACTTAGTTAATTATATCTTTTTTTTAACAATAAGTGAACTCTTTTAACTGATTTCTTTCTTGTTAACACCATTGAAGTGAATAATTTGAGTTATCTCTTACTTAACTGAAGTATTTCTTGTTAACATCACTGAAGTGAAAAATTAGAGTTTTCTCTTATTTAACTAAATTCTTTCTTGTTAACATCACTGAAGCGAGCAATTTGAGTTCTCTCTTATCTAACTGAAGTATTTTTTATTAACATCACTGAAGTAAGCAATTCAAGTTATCTCTTATCTTATCACACCTTATCTTTATCTCTTATATTATATGCATGGTCGACTTATGACAACTTTAATTTATTTGTCATATCAAATAAATAAGGAGATTTTTCCAATGGTGTGATCATCTCATTCTACTATAGTTCCAAGTGGTCATATACTAAAGTGACTTCACTCTAGAGGTGGTCAATATGTAGAGGAGACTTAATATCTTATACATACCTAAGACCATGCTTAGTAATACATCACATACCATTTGTGATTCTACTTGCAAAAAATTACCTCAACACATGAGCATATTTCTTGACACACAAGATCTTAGTCTTGACAAACAAGACTGTACACCACCATCACTTTGTCATACAAAGAATTATCTCAATACAGGAGGTTTAACCTTTACATATAATGATTAATAATTCTTTAGTCCAACTCAATATTCTACTCCAAGTTTAGTCAGTAACTCAGACTCTGTAAGGCACTACCTCGACACATGAGGTTCAAATCCATGGCCCCATGGAGAAATAGCGTGCTTGGAAAGAAAATTTGAAAGATGAATAGATACAGTGATGCTTCAATACTTCATTGATGTGAGTGAAAAAGGTTGGATATCCATAATAAAAGGAAATAAAGGTAATTAATCAACATTGAATTAGAGAATGACTCATGCTGATATAACTTTAACACTCCCTCTCAGTGAGGGAGGCATTCTCTGCCATGCCATGCTTGTCTTAGAATTGGCTACACTTCATAAAGACTATAAAATTATTCAACATATCTACAATATTATCATAAATAACAATATAAGGAAGATGACTTAAGGAACCTCTTTGGATCGTGTATCTAATGTAGTGGTATTTCATCTCAATGCATTTCGATTTGTCATGAAACATAGGTTTTTGACAACTTAATGTAGCTCTGATTGTGAGAGAGAATGAATGTATTCTCAAGCTTCTAACCAAACAACCTAGTAAGTAAATTCCTAATCCACACGCTTCTTGGCAAGAATTACTAGCTACAATATACTCTACTTCTGTATTACTCTAGTTTATGGAGCCTTACTTCCCACTGGACAAAGAAATCACATCTTATCCCAAGATATAACAATATCTAGATTTGTTACGATTTTTATAATCCTCCCTTGACCAATATAGTATAATTGTTGGTTTCCTAGCTTAGGATGTATTTATCACCTTCATAAATCTATGGATATGTCTTATAGGGCCCACTATCCAATTGGTGCACCCTCATGCATCAATGTAGGAGCTCGAGAGACCAATCCCTATATTTTATGACATCACTCTAAGTTATGGGAGTTCCACCATCAGTTCACCCTATTCAGTGTTGAGTCATGCTCTGATCAGACACATTGAGTTCACTCTTAGTTAACCTAGCACCTCTTTTTCATTATTTGAGGAGATAGGTACCCTTGCTCACCTACCTTGGTCAATTAGATGGCTATGAGGTGTTTCAATTTTTTGGAGTTGCACCAGTGAGTCTTCAGTGGCAATTATTCCAAGGTTAGTCATGTCTAGATTCGGTCACAATTTAGGGATTTGAATCACTCCTAAAGGATTCAAATTCCCTCTTTTGTATCATGGATGTATTACATACAATTTAATGAATACCGTGTCTAGTTTATGCTGCTAAATTTTTTCCTCTTGTTTGATGATTTTCAGTATGCATGTTTAACAATTCTAAACATTAAAATAATTCCTCCTTCATTATTTTTTTATTGTGAGGTTCAATATATCCTGAAGATGTTATGAAATTGATCATTTTACATTTTATCAAATCTCTACATATCTAGTTTACCTTTGAATTGAGATTTTTATGCAAGTTAATTGAAGAATTCATAAGAATTGTGCTACTCTTGAAGCTACCAAATCGAGAATTCAATTTCCTTGACACCAAGGTTCCTCACACATTTCAATAACATGGATTGAAGGGGTGATATGTAGATTGTGTTGTGCAACAAGGGCTTGTATAGGCTCAATATGGGAAAGGAGGTTGAACCCCAGCATCCTTTATAGAAATCGAAGTACATGAACAAATTGGATGAATCATTTGGTTTCATGTGTATTCATATCATGAGAAGTTTATATTCCACCTTGATGGATTAGAAATGTTTAGTTAAGTATGGTTGAATCTCAAATCATTGTTTGACAAGTAGGATGAGATCATACACCATATTTATCCAACACTTTATCCTTGCACTGGTTTTTTTAGATGTCATTATGACCCAAATGTCTATACCAAGAAAGTAGGAAACCATCTCATCATTCTTGATATTTATTTTAAGGGCTTTATTCTTATTGGTAGTGACCATAAATTTATAACCTATGTGAAATACAGTCTTAAAAATAAAGGCTTATGACATTTGCATTATTTTCTTAACCTCCAAGTTGTGCAGGGTAAAGAAGAAATATTTATTTCTTAGTATAAGTATCCATATGAGCTTCTTCATCTCTTTCACATGGAATATTGTAAACCATCCCTATCTCCCTTCTAGACAGCAGTTAAAAAAATCCACTTGCACTTCATATGAAGTAGATGCCACCTTGTATCATCAACTTGCTGGTAGCATTTTATACATGACTCATACATGTCTTGATCTTTTATTTTTCATTGGTCTATTTTCCTACTAGATGCAAACACCCCATGAATTCCATTAGAAATAATCAAAAAATATACTTCTATATATTTGGGGTATATTTGAATTTGTGTTTCATTATGGTCTAGGGGGAATTCCATTGTTGCTTGGTTTCATTAATTCAGATTGGGCCAACAATCTTGATGATCTAAAGTCTAATACATGTTATATTTTAAGTCTTGGTTTAGGAATTATCACTTAGGATGGTACTAAAAAATAATATATTGGAATTTATTCAGTAGAACTTGAGTATTGAACCGCGGTTAATGCAAATCATGAATATTTTATCCCTCGGAAGATCCTTTTATAATTTTTCTTTGAGCATCAACATTCGAATAGTCTTTGGTGTTATAATCAAAGTGTCATAAGTTTTATAAATATCCATAAAGCTTGCTAAATATCTAGTTCACCATTAGTGTAGAAAACATAATGAGATACATATGCACTCCATCCAAAAGATTGTTCATGTTCAAGTTCTCAAAGTGATCTTTTTCACTACAAATGATCAAGTTGTAGACATCTTTGTAAAATCTCTTACAAAAGATTTTTTTTTCAAACCTAGTTGTATGATAGGAGTTCATGAATTTGTTGTTAGGGAATATTAGGCTAGTGCCTCCTTCTTTCTCCTATAGTGTCACTTCTATAAATTATTTAATCACAGCCCAAATAGTTCTTAAGGGGTTTTTTTGGGATATTTAGACACTTAGGAGTTAGTTAAGATCAACTTGTCATAATACATTTGTTAGTGTAAAGTGTATTTATTTAGTATGAATTAATATGAATTTGTACATATGCAATCCAATAGTCATGATATGATCTTGACACAGAGTGATCCAATGATTTAACTACTCCTCAATATTCACATAATTGATCTGTGATCTCACACTTGATTGGTCCATGATCTCTATTTAAAGAGCATGCAGGGCTATTTTCTAGTTAATCAATTATGAGAATATCATTTGTAACATTGTTTTATTTTGCATAATAATATTTTCTCAAATATATATTTTATTGGGGTCATATATTGTTTTCCTATTCAATGGTTTAAACCACGTAAAAATATTGGTGTGTTGATCTGTGATCTGATTATGTGAGCGGTTTCTCAAGGTGTTTAGTCTTTTTTAAATATCCTATGATAGTCGAACATAATTGAATCAATATAGTCAATACTTAGAAAATGTTTGGTTTACTGCATACTATGGAATACATTAAATTACCAATTGCACTAGCATAAGGAACAAAATATATATCCTCCATCTGTGAATGTGTTGTAAGAAACTAATAATTTAATGCTTAATTTCCATAGAAATCAACACACTCAATGGCGTATGATTGATCATGTGAAATTTTTTAATTACAGAGTTCACATACTTACTTTGGATCAGTCCAATATTTATGTTCTATCTATCTCTCTTGATCTCCATTCCTAATATGTATTTTTATTCGACCACATCCTTCACATAAAATTGGGTTGAAAGATGATACTTCAAATCACAACTAATAAATATATTATCAGCATACAATTTGATAGTAAAGACATCACCAAAATCATGTTTGTAGTACACATAGATCTAGTGTGTACCTACAAAATCCCAATCCCAACATGATCTACATTTCTAGGTTATATTTTGGATCAACCAAGTCCTTCATGTGAAATTCTGCTAAAAGGTGAGACTTAAACCCCAAATGATATATTTATGATTACCAAACAATAATATGTTATCTACATACAAAGTAATAACAAGAAAATCACCAAACATCTTGTTTGTAATATACACAATGATCTAATTTGGACCTCAAAAATCTCAATCCCAACACAAAGGAACCAAAATTTTAGTATCACCTTTTGGGAAAATTTTTGGGACTATATAGATTTTTTTAATATTTAAACTGATGAATTGTTACCTCTTTCAATGTACATAGTGATATTATAATTCCATATATATCTCGCCCTTTGAGTCATGATGTAAGAATGTTGGTTTTGCATCCAATTTTACTTATCTCTAAATAAAAATGTATTGTTATAGATAAGAAAAATTGATATCACCAATGTCTCACAACTTGAGAATATATTTTGACAACTAAATTTTTCGTGTACTTTTCGATTGTGATATGTAAACCAATCATGTTTCTGAACAACATCTTATGTTCTATATATTGAAATTTGGTGTTGTCATTGATCTCAAGAAAGAATCATGATTATGAAAAACAAGAAGCATGTTGTTGTCAAGAAAGAAGCATAAAGACTTGAAGTTAGTTTGAAAAAATACAAAAATAATATGTGTGCAAGTATCATCAATTTGCAAGTCTCACTAGGTGATGGAACTTTATATACTTGAAGGCACTTTGAGGAAGTATATAAAAAATATGTATGCAAATATCAGTAGTGCGATAGGCCCACCTAGTGATGCCAACTCTAGTGCACAAGACCCACCAAATGATGGTCCTCTAATACACAAATACCACAAAGTCAATCATGATACAAAAGCACACACCAATGAAAGAATAATAAGATTGACCAAAAAGGAAGAAGGGGTATCATCAACTCAAATGAACCTGAACATGTGGGCACATATTTTGATCTAGAATAGTATAAATATGTGAGAGATGGAAATATTGAAGTAAAGTTGAATATGCATGAGATGTAGTATTCTGAATTTCCAAGATTCGAACTATTGGGGTATCAATGGCTTGTTGATCAAAAAGAATGAAACAAGAGAGCTAATAGCGTGGAATAGAAAAGCAAAGGAGTAGATAATATAGTGAATTAAATAAGTGTATAGGATTGAGGATGTGTGTAGAATCACACTCAGTTTGTTGAAACAAAATAATGTGCAAAACTCAATTTCAATATGAAGGAAGAGAACAAGTGCATAAAACCGAAATAAAGTCTACAGTAATTGGATCAATTCATAGAACAAATAGTGAAGAACACGATTGTGGAGAATATACGCAGTTGTAGTAAAGTGGTTTGTGTGAAAATTGCAGATTGAGGTAGTGGATTATAGATCATAATCGCACAAATGGATTAGAATGAAATGTGACATAAGAACATCTATATCTATTTCAAGTAGGCAGGAAGGGGAAAAGATAGTGAGTTGGATCTTCCTTCAAGTTTGATTTGGAGAATAAATGTGGTCAAATGGGTCAAGGATAAGAGATTGTAGTCTCCTCTTAGGTTGGTTCTTGAACACAACAAGTAGGTGATTGTGCATATTATTGGTGTCCTCATAGTTTGAAGTCTATATATAACAAGTTGGTGGTTGCATAGAGCGTTGTTGTTCTTACAGGTTAGATCCTGATACAGAGTTGGTGCATGTTTGTGGGACTAGTGTCCCAATCTTATTGATGTATGAGTGAGTGAGTGCTCAAATGTTGGAGATTTGTGTCTCCCATCCACCTATGTAACTATAAGCTTTATATGTATATATAAATTTATTTTCAAAATACTGTGTATTATCAATTAGTTAGAGAGTATTGTTTGAGCAAGTAAGAATCAATTTTAAGTAATTTCTATATTTGGAAAGTCAGATCAAAAAAAGTTTGTATTTTGGGTCCAGTTAGCTACAAATCAAATACTTTATATTCTAAATTTAATGAAGGAAGGAATTTGAGAGAGTCTATCATTTTTTCTATGTGTTTAATATTTAGTTTTCTTCCAAACTTTAATGGTATTTGAGTGAAGGGAAAGTAGATCAATGAAAAATTTGGGGAATATAAGAGTAAACTGGAGTGAATAGTTTAAACAGAGAGTGGAGGGAAAGTATATCAGTGAAAAATTTGGGGAATATAAGAGTAAAGTGATTAAAGAGTGGAGAGAAAATAAATTAAAATTGGAGAAGATGGATTACACCACTACTTTTATCAAAGGAGATTGAATAGCATGAGAGTCATCATGATTAACAAATCAAACTGGAGAATTTGAACTATGCATGTAGTTCATAAAACCCCAACAAAACTAAAGATAATCGATCATTGAGATCGATTCATTGTTCAAGATTGATGACCGAGATTGTTTCCCCTATTACAAGACCTAAAAAAGTGCATCAAATGATGATAGTTTGAGACGTCATCAAAAATCAGAAATTGAAAAAACAATAGAGCATCAAATTCATAGAGTTTGAAATATAGATTGGAGGATAGCTCGATAGCACATCAATGGATATCCCAAAGTTGCATCGAAGGATATCCAAAATGGTGCATAGAAAAGAAATCATGACAACTCATTGAAGGAAATCCCAGAAAAAGGGTTAGATAGAGATCACAATTGAAGCATCAAATGAGAATATGATAGAAAATTGAAAAAGAGAACCCGATAGAAGCATCGGAGTAGGATCCCAGTAGAAGCAATACAAGATAACCCGATACAACATTAGAGGATAATCTGATATAGCATTGGATATAAAACCTGATAGAAGCATCAGAGAAGAATTCGATAAAGAAGTAGAGAGAGAACCTGATAGAAACATCACAGGAGGATCCTTTAATAGAAGCATCGAATAACCTGGTATAACATTGGAGCAAAATATCACAAAGAATCAGATAGAGCTCCAAATAGAAGCATCAGAAAAATATTCAATGCAAAATCGAAACGAGAACCTCATAGAAGCATGAGAGGTGCACCTCAGTAAAAGAATTAGAAGCTGAAATTGATAGATCATAGGCGGAAAACTTGATTGAGTAAAAATATTTATTGTCAACAAATATTCCAAGGACAAATCTTGACGAAAAATATGAGAATTTTGTGGTAAAAAAAATGGCTACTAGCATCTAAGGTTTTTCCTAGACTACCCCTCTTATCGAAATAATTATGAAATTTGGTCAGTTAAATTTATGACCTTATAGGGATGTTGGAGAATATGTATCGAATGGGTACACAGATCTAGCCGATGAAGTAGCTGAACATTCACTAAATAATAATTAGAGGAATACATTGAAACAGAATAGAACCAAGGATGCAAAGTTACTACATCTCATTCAAATTGGAGTGGATGAGACTATCTTCTCAAATATTTCTCTTGCAAATAACTCTAAATTTTTGTGGAGTAAGTTGCAAATAAACTATCAATGGATCACCAAAGTGGAGACTGAAGTTGTAAACCCTAATAAAGCATGTGGAAAGCTTAGAAATGAATGGGTTAGAATCAATAGATTAGTAAATTATTCAAATCATGAGACAACCACAACAAACCAATTGAAGATGTACACTAATATGATAGATCAAAAGGAAGTAAAAAAGATTCTTAGGACCCTTACCAAAAAGTTTGAATACATGGTCATGGCTATTGATTACGAAAAATATTTGAGTTAGATTTCAACAGATGAGTTCATGGATCGTTGTTATCCCATGAATCAAGGATAAAAAAGAATAAAGATTCCTTTCTTGAGAAATAGTTTCATACATAGGCCTTCGTTAGCCTAGGTAGAGGATGAGCTATCGAAACTAGAACAAGAGGCAAGAGAGGCATAAATATTTCTCAAATAGGAGAGAGATCAACCACATATCAAGAAAAAGAGTAGGAACTATCTCAGAACCAAAGGGGGAGAGGTAGAAAAATCAAATACATTTCATGTATTCATTGTTTTCCTGGAAGAATGTTTGACACTATGAGAGTGATTGTAGGAAGGGGCAAGAAAACTCGAACAA
Organism: Pseudotsuga menziesii; assembly: GCA_001517045.1. Classification (NCBI taxonomy): domain Eukaryota; kingdom Viridiplantae; phylum Streptophyta; class Pinopsida; order Pinales; family Pinaceae; genus Pseudotsuga; species Pseudotsuga menziesii. The sequence goes on from LPNX010492050.1 coordinate 54,922, forward strand.
GGGAA